>PVIW01009536.1:0-51187 GCA_004026585.1 Noctilio leporinus
AAAAAAAAAAAAAAAAAAAAAAAAAAAAAAAAAAAAAAAAAAAAAAAAAAAAAAAAAAAAAAAAAAAAAAAAAAAAAAAAAAAAAAAAAAAAGAAAAAAGAAAAGAAGATTAAAAAAAGAATTAGAAAGAATGAATTGATCACTTATATATGAAAAATTACATTATTATATTCTATAAATATTCATAGTATAATTATATATAAGAATTTTTACTTCTCCTACAAAAAGAATAGATAAATAAGATAATCAAAAGACAAATTTAAACCTCTTGTACTTCCAAAATATTTTCCTAACTTCTGAATCAAAAAGTAAAAAAAGTTAAACTTAATATTTGACTTACCTTACACAGGGCATATTGGTTTTTCTCCTTTTGTCATGGTATACAATAGAATATATAAACTAACTAAATTAACAGTGATGATGGTCAATTCAGTACTTTATTAAATTATTAGAGGATATAAAAAACAATGCTTTCTTTAAAAAAGATTTGAATAAAACATGAAATATGTTTTATTTATTTTCCAAAATATTTCTCATTTTTTACTTAAGTTCACATTTACTACATATCTCAATATATTAAAGAAATTGTACCTCAAGCATCTTTTTCAGTTTGGTTAAATTTTCAGAAAGCTTTCCTTAAGCTTTAACTGGAAGTGCTATATCATAGATTAAAATCTAGTAAGAAATACAACATTCAAGTACAGAAATTTAACATATCCCATAATTCTAATTAAACTTTATCATTTTGCTCAATAGGGACACCAGGAGATCTGTTGAAATTAGCAAACAAAAGGGATAAATAAAATATTTCCCTAGAGACTGGTATTCAGAAAGGACTAGTTATATGCCAATAAAAAATTTCCATTCAGCTTTTTCTTTATTTAATCTGAGGAATATGCAATAAAACATCAATTGTTTCATGGTTCTAAGACAATATGAAAAACCTTCTAGTCTTGTTTGCTCCAATAAGAAGCTTGCTTTTTCTATTACAGAAATAATAATAATAATAGGCAGATGGCAGACTTTAACATTGTTCCAAATAGATTCAATTATTTTAGCACTTTTAAGTGGCTTTCTTTTCCCTCTTTTTTTAATCCATGGGTTTTTAACATTTGCATTATTTTAAAATTAAAGTTATTGGTTAATAAAGTTATATGATTCTGTAATGCACCATCTGTATATTGTATTTTATGGTTATCATCCAAAGTTAAATCTCCTTTTGTCACCATATATTTGACCCCTTTTATCCCATATTCTCTTTTCCCTATGATAATCACCATACCAATTTTATAATAAGGGTTTTAATTATATATTACTAGAATATTATCTGAAGTTTTAATTTTAAGTGAGTGTGTTCTTATTTTAAATAAGAGTGGGTGGAGAAACCTATGGTAAAACATTTAGTTTATGACATGAGGACCTATTCAGGAGAACTCAAATATCTGAAATATTTGAACTGTATTGACATAAAAGTCTGCTTAACATGAGCAAAATGACTTGGTTACTTTAGCAGAGGCCAAGCTATGAATTATTATTAAACAAAGTTCCCTATGATTTTGTCATTATCCCAACAAAAAGTCATCAACAGAAGTAAAAATAGGCTACTTATTTTAAAATATGAATAAAATTTATTTAAAAATATTTTTAAAATTGCAATTTTTTAATCAATATATTATTGTTATATTACAAATGTTTCATTTTCCCCCATTGCTCTCCCCTGTCACCCATCTCTACCATAGTCAATCTCCACCTCCTTGTCCATGTCTTTCACATTAGTTTTTCATCTAAACCCCATCCCTTCTCTTCCCATGCTCTTCCTCCCCACTCCCCTTCAGTCACCATCATTCTGCTCCGTTTTTCCCTCCACCTCTGGTTCCATTCTGCTCATCTGTTTGTTTTATTTGCTAGTCTCCTGTATTAGGTGAGACCATATGGTATTTGTCTTTTGCTGCCTGGCTTATTTCACTAAGCATAATATTCTCCAGTTCCAACTGTGCTGTTGAAAAAGGTAGGAGTTCCTTCTTTCTTTCAGGTATGTAGTATTCCATTGTGTAAATGTACCACAGTTTTTTTATTCATTCATCCACTAGTGGACACTTAGGCTGTTTTCAGCACTTGGCTATTGTGAATAGCGCTGCTATGAACATAAGGGTGCATAGGTTCTTCCAAATTGGTGTTTCAGGGTTCTTTTGGTATAGTCCTAGTAGTGGAATTGCTGGATCAAAAGGCAGTTCCATTTTTAGTTTTTTGAGGAAATTCTATACTGTTTTCCATAGTGGCTGCCCCAGTCTGCACTGAATTCTAGATTTTTGGTTGTTATTATATACACATTCTAATATATTTGCTATTTCAAAAATTCATAATCATTATCTCTTCAACTAAAGCTTTTGGCCCATTTTTCTCTTTCTTTTGTTTCCTAGGCCTAATTTCATTTTGCTTTACTATTTTACTAAGTCCCATAGTAAAGAATATGTGTTTTTTGCATTTTTTTATGAGAATAATTGTAGATAGTTCTCCTAACCAATTTTCCAGTATTTAATCCCATATCCTGAATTCAATTTTTGTATAAATATTTCTTGAATTCTCAATATCAATTATTTTAGATAATCATTTTATACCTTTTTAATGAAAATATTAGTTCTAATTGTTTTACAGACTGTAGGCTAAATATATATAAATATTCTTGGGTCTCTTTACATTTCTGTTATTTTCATGGTTTTTGCTCATTTGAACCTTTCTTGGTACACTTGTGAATTTTTTACTGTATACTCAAAAGTGTATTCCAATGTTAAAGGCTCTGAATGATGATTTATTCACACAAATAACATTTGATTTAATTGGGCACATGTATACGAGCAGATATTCTTGACCAAAAGAAGAAATGAGATTATTAAAACATTTATACTTATTTTTATTTTTTGAGAAATAATTCTTTATGTGTATATATATATATATATATATATTTTTTTTTTTTTTTTTTTAAAGAGAGGGGAAGGGAGAGACGCAGAGTAGGAGAGAGACATCAATGTATGGTTGCCCCTCACCCGCCTCAAGCTACGAACCCAGCTGGAGACCTGGCTTGCAACCCGGTTATGTGTCCTGACTGGGGAATCGGACCAGTGACTTCTGAGTTCGCAGGCTGACACCCTATCAACTGTGCCACCAGCCAGGGCTGTTTATTTATTATATGAGTCGTCTCACCTAAAAGCCTAAGTTATTTACTCAGGACTTTTTCTAAGATTTACTTAGGCAAATCTTAATTGTCAATTTTTGTCTTTAGGTATTAGAAGAGAGCAATAATTTTTTCTTAGATTCTGCATTAGTTTAGCTGCTGCTTTGTGTTTATGGTCTCAGGAGTTCATTACTTAATACTACGGACTTACCAAATGTGTTTGGGGAAAAAGTTTGCAAAATCTCAGGCCTGTTTATTGACAATTCCCTTTTATACAGGGCTTTTTCTATCTAAGAAAAGTTCTGGTTGCACTGGTAGATGTGGATTCTATTTTGTATCTCCCCAGCTCCATGAGAGAGAAGAAAGCAGAGCTCTACCATTTTCTGCAGGGATATTTACAATAAACTACATAAGAAAAAACAAGAGGTTTTAAGAGAAAAGCTGTGGAGAATATGGTTCCTCTTCATAAGTATCTTTCTCTCCAAAACTGGATTCTTGAATTCTAGCTGCTATTTTGCTCTCTAATGAAATCAAGTAGTTTTTGTTAATGTCTTTGGGGAAGGTCATTTTTTAATGTCTTTTAAAAGATAAATTGACCCAGTTTCTCCTAATATAAATACCTCATTATTATTATTACAATGTTGTCAAAATTAAAATGACAAACTAAAAAAAAGCAAGGGTTTTAGCATTATTAACAACTAAAGTCCTGAATTTATTTGTATTTAATTAGTTTTCTCACTGACTCCCCCAGCCCCCACCCCCCACCCCCAATTACAGGATCTAATCCAGAATACTACTATGTATTTACTCATAAGGTCTCTTTAGTTTCTTCTGGTCTTGATCATCTCACTATCTTTTCTTGTTTTTATGTACTTAGTGTAGAGGAATACTTGTCAAGCATTTTTTAAAGTGTTCCTCAATTTGAATTTGTCTCTCTTTTTTTCAAGGAATAGATTAAGGCTATGTATTTTGGGGAAGAGTACAAGAATGATGAAGGACTTTCTAATCACATCTTATTAGGGTGTGAATGACATCAACATGATTTATAATTGTTAATATATTCCTTGATAACTTAAGGTACACTTTTCAGGTAAAAAATATGACAGATTTTCTGTTATAATTCTTCTTGGAATAAACTCACCAAGAGAGACTACATCTAAAAAGGAGAGGGGTGAATAAGCTCCACCTGCTGGTGAGGGAGTCTTCATATATTTTTTGAAATTCTTCCAAAAGGAAGGTTTGTTCCTTCTCCCACATTTATTTATATCACTACAAACTCATGTGAATAGATTTTAAATTTTCCTTCAGACTCCCTCCCTAATAATTTGAAGAGTACTTCTAATTTGAAGTTATTTAAGTAACTTTCAAACCATTTTTTGCCTAGCGATTTACACATCATTTTGCACAACTACCAGTGCAACCAGAACTTTTCTTAGATAGAAAAAGTCCTGTGTGTCTATTTTAAAAACATTTTAGGCCCTGGCTGGTAGCACAGTGGACAAGGCGCTGGCCTGCGAATCCAAAGGTCGCAGGTTCGATTCCCCAGCCAGGGCACATAATCAGGTTGCAAACCAGGTCTCCAGTCAGGTCTGTGGCTGAAGGCAGGTAAAACGCAACCATACATTGATGTCTTTCTCCCTCTCTGCCTCTCTCCCTTCCCCTCTTTCTAAAAATAATGAAATAAAATCTTTTAAAAAAATGTTGTTTAAAAAAAAACTTTACCACTCCACATAAAGTGCAAGGAAGTTATTACCATGTATTTCTAATTCATCCCTATCATTCATATGCCATTTTTCCATGTTTCACTTTACCATAAACATCCATTATTATAATCATTACTTCAGTCACTTTTATTTTAGAGCAATTAAAATGAGAAAGGAGATTATATTCTACCTCTCTTTATTCCATTTTTGAAGCTCTTAATTTCTTTCAGAAATTTTAACTTTTTAATTTATAACTTTTATTTTGTCAATGGGAAATTCTTTAATATTTCTTTATAGGCATGTTTATTAGTAATGTATTCTTTCAGTTTTAATTTGAGTACATTTTTATTTTCTTTCATATTTGTATGTAGAATTTTAGATGGTCACTAAATTGTCTTTTTGCTTATATTGCTTCTGATGAGAGGTCAGGACAAATTGTTATTCATGTTCATATGTAGGTAACATGGTTTTTCTCTTGAATTTCTTTAAGAGTTTCTTTTTGCTTTGTTATTTTATTAGTTTTAAGTTGATGTGCCCAGTTTTCTCTCTTCTTGTGTTCTCTGAGCGTCTTCAATCTGTGTTTGGCATTTCTCAATACATTTGGAACATTATCGGCCATTTTACATACACACACATGCACACACACACATAATTTGAAACTAGAGGTGTGGTTTTTTCTTTCATCAGGTTAGGAATGTTTTCAGTCATTATTAATTCAAATAGGCCTTCATCCCTGGCTCACTCTCTTCTCCTCCTGGTATTCCCATGATACAGATGTTGTTATACTTCATGTTGCTCAAAGGTTTCTTAAGCTCTCCTCATTCTTTTATTTAAAAAAATTTATTTATTATTTTTAGAGAGAGGGGAAGGGAGAGAGGCAGAGAGATAGAGAGACATCAATGTATGATTGCCTTTCACCTTCCTCCAGCTACGGACCTGGCTGGAGACCTGGCTTGCAACCTGGTTATGTACCCTGGCTGGGAATCAAACCAGAGACCTTTGGGTTTGCAGGTCAGCACCTTAACAACTGTGCCACCAGCTAGGGCTCCTCATTCTTTTAAATTCTTTTTCCTTCTTGCTGCTGTGCCCGGGTGATTTTTCTACCTTCTCTTCAAAATCATTGCATTGATACTCTGCTTCATCTAACCTACTGTTTATTACTTCCAGTGCATTATTTACTTCATATATTGCATTCTTTATTTCTGACGGGTCCATCTTTATTGCTTCTATGTCTTTTTTCATGATGTTAAATAGCCTTATAATCATTACTCTAAACTCTGTATCTGATCAATTGGTTGCCTCCCTTTCATTTAGTTCTTTTTCTAGAGGATTCTCTTATTCTTTCATTTGGGATCTGGTCTCCCCATTTTGGCTACCTCTTTGTGTTTGTTTCTATGTATTAGGTAGATCTGCAAAATCTCTGGCTCAGACCTATGTCAGATGCTACCTGTGACTAGACCTGGGCAACCTGTTTGGAGCTATCAGCAATCCATAGCTTGTAGCTCCCTCTGCTCAGCCAGTTTGTGTGCAGAAATAATCTGCTATGCACCAAGACTGGCTTTTACCAGCACCAGGCCTGGGGGAGAGTCAGCTAAAGTCTCAGAGCTACCATAGATCTACCTTAGTTGTTCAACTTAATCACTGATAATAGCCTCAAGCTGTACTGAGTAACCTAAGTTAAGCTCCATGGCTGAGGCAGAGTTCATTTCAACTGGCAGGACTATTGCTTCTCCTTAGGTTGATGCCACTTAGAATGTAGTGCTCTCTCTGAGAAAAATGTCCCTGACAGTATGGGGAATAACTTAGCATAGGGATCCTGGTGGCTGTTCCTTCAGTTCTCTCCCCAGAGCTATCAACCCCAGACTGTTCTCAAACATCTCTAGTCCACTCTGCCCTCCCTTTGCCAGCACCCAGAGTAAGTGGTTGCAAATAAAATTTTGTGCTTTGGCCCTTTAAGAGGCTCTCTGTCTTTTAGCCATCTCTCCATGACAGGCAGAAAACCTGCTGCTTTTCACAGATGGATATTATCTGGTTCCTTTCTGGCTCTGGTGCTGTAGGCTGAGGAGCCCATCTTGGGATTTAGACCCCACATTTCTCAGGGGGACCCCCCCAGGCCACCTAAATATTCCTCTAGCACTTGAGCTTCTACCCATGGGGGCCCAGCCAGCCCTCTTGTGTCTCCTTCACAACCCCTATCAGTCATGTTGTGGTCAAGTGGTTTTTCTATCTGTCAGCGGTTATAAGGCTTATCTCCAGCTAGTGTTCTGTTCATTGTTCTAGATGATCTCTCTACAATTTAGTGGTAATTCAGATTGGTGCTGCTAGGAGGTTAATGTAGCTTCCTCTTACTACTACGCCATCTTTGATACCTTCTGCCTATCTTTTATTTTACTTGTTTAATTAGGATTCTTTAAATATTGTTTCTTTTTTAAATCCTCATCTGAGGATATGCTTGTTGACTTGTTTTTTTTAGGGAGAGAGGAAGGGGGGAAAAGAGAGAGGAACATAAATGTAAGAGAGAAACACTGATTAGTTGCCCCCCATGTGTGCCCTGACTGCAGGTCAAACCCACAATCTAGGTACATGATGTGATGGGGATCAAATCTGCAACCTTTTGGTGTACTGGATCACACTCCAACCAATGGTGCCATCCAGGCTCAAGTATAATTTTTATAAATAACTAGTTTGTATAAACTGTACCTTAAAACAACAACCACACTTTAAATAAACAAACATTTTCAAACATGAGCATTAAGACTATTGGAAATCTGTTGCAATTTCCTTTTAATTACTTTAAATAGAATGTGCACCAATACATTGGTAGCGTTACAAAAATATAAATGAATATTAGTTTTAAGTAGGTTATAAGTAACTACAAAACAGTATAGTAATAAACTTTGCATTGCATGCTACATTAAATATAATTTCAATGAAATATTTTAAAGTCTTAACTAGAATTGAAAAAATATATAGATTAAAATTTTAAACTCTATTTGTTTTACATATCTAGAAGAAAACAAAAAGTGATCAGAAAATGTCTCCATTGAAAAAATAAAGAAAATTAATGTTTGTAGAACAATGATTTCTGTGACAATAAAGCTTGAAAGGCATAAAGGTAAATATCATAGAAATGAAAGGGACAAAAAGGAAACTATGCATCGGAAGCTATTATTATTTACACTGGTATAATTAGGGACTCCTTTGTCCATTTTCTTTATACAGATAGTGCAATAGTATATTCATTTTTTTGAGAAAGAAATTACCCGGTGGGTCATAATCATGAAAGCTTTTTTCACTTGTTGGTTCCGTAAAGTGTAGATGAAAGGGTTCAAAAGTGGTGCAATTGAGGTATTGAGCACTGCAATTCCCTTAGAAAAAGATTCTTTTTGTTTGACTGATGGTTTAACATACATAAAAATGCAACTGCCATAAGAAAGGGATATCACAATCATATGAGAGGAACATGTTGAAAAAGCTTTCTTCCTTTGACTAGTTGAAGGGATTTTTAGAATGGTCAAGGCAATACAAGTATATGATATTATCACCATTATCAATGTGACCACAAGTGCCACAAAAGCCGAGATGAAGCCCAACATTTCAAGAGCCTGTGTGTCTGTGCAGGAGATCTGCATGAGAGCAGTAGTGTCACAGTAGATATGCTCAACAATATTGGAAGCACAGAAATCTAAGTTCAGGCCCATGAGGAGTGGTGGAAAGATGGTTAAAAACCCAGCAACCCAGCAACTGAGGACAAGCTGTGTGCAGATTTTACTGTTCATGATGGTTGTGTAATGCAGAGGCTTGCAGATGGCCACATAGCGGTCATAGGACATGGCTGCCAGCAAGTAGAATTCAGATGCTCCAAAGAGGAAAACAAAAAACACCTGAGTGACACAACAATTATAGGAGATGGTTTTGTCCCCTGTTGCCATAGTAACCAGCAATTTAGGGATGCATGTAGTAGTATAGGAAATTTCTAAAAAGGAAAAATTCCTAAGGAAAAAATACATGGGGGTCTTGAGGTGAATATCCACCAAGCTGAGTATGATGATGGTCAGATTGCCAGTGATGCTTAGCAAGTAAATGAGAAGCAGGAAAATAAATAACATAACTTTCAATTGAGGGTCATCAGTCAAACCTACTAGGATAAACACTGTCACTCTTGTATGGTTTCCCATCACTGTTCTCTGACATTTGCTATATCTGAGTAGGAATAAAAGAAAGAAAATTATTTTCTCAATGGAAAAATAACTAGTGTTAAAAGTAAAGTTAGCAAAGTGATGTTTCAGATAGAATAATACCATACTCGTTTATGTTTTAAAGATGTGCTTGCCAGGAAAATAATAGTTGAAACTTCAGTTTACAATTTTATTAGAGAATAACCTATATAGTACTAGTAATTGTTGATTGTTTTATGTAAATTAGAGGGATTAGGCAGAGTTTCAAATCATAGACAAATACTTTTTCTCTCTTGTTAATAGGAAAGAGTTGGGGTGAATTGGCATTTCTTGTCCAAATAAAGAAGTTTTTACACTAGAACTAAAATAATGTCATTATAAGTTCATGTTTTGCCTACACATGCATGTACTACTGCAAAACTAGCCATCATCAATAAATAGAACGAGTACACATTTTACTATTTTATTTAACCAATCAAATACAAATGTCTGATTATTGTCTCATCTACTTTCATAATTAATGTGATTCAATTTCAGATAAGTGACTAGAAGGCATTGGAAAAAATTTATTTTCTGTTCTCAAGAGTATTGATATCCCCTCAATCTCTGTTACAACCCAGCACTTCCTTCTTTGTACCCCCAAACAAAAGCAAGAATAGCCTGGTAATGTCAGGTTATGATTCTTAGAATGGACCAGGTAGAATAAAATGAAAAGTGAAAATAAATAACATATTTATAGAAGCAGAGAGAACTAAATAAATATGGATTCATGAAATTGTATGAGATGGAATAAGTAAAGAGAAAGATTAGGCTTTATGGAAGACATGAGAAGTAAGAAAAGTTTTTGAGAGAGTATAGTGAATTTGTGGGGGTAAAAAAGTAAAGATTAAAATATGTAAATTAAGTAAAAATTGTTAGGAGGAACTATTTACTAAGAAACTTCTCTCCATCTGTTTGCATTAAAAAAAAAAAGAGAGATTTTGTTTATTATTTTCAGAGAGAAGGGCAGGGAGTGAGGAAGAAAGGGAGAGAAGCATCAATGTATGGCTGCTTTTCACCTGCCTCCAGCTACAGACCTGGCTGGAGACCTGGCTTGCAACCTGGTTATGTGCCCTGACTGGGGAATCGAACCAGTGACCTTTGGGTTCCCAGGCTGGTGCCAATCCACTGAGCCACACCAGCCATGGCTACTTGTATTTTTCTATACTTACCTTTTTATTCTTTGTCTAAAATACAGACTGCAACATGAACAGTTGTGAGCTCAGCATAGCCTAAAAGAGAAGAGAATTATTTGGTATATTTCAGAAACATAATGAATCACAGAACAGTGTGACTCAGATTTTAAGAAGTATATATTTTCTTATCATAAGAATATTCAAGTATCTGGCTAACACACATTTAAAGAAATACCTGTAGATAATTATTCTCAACATAAGGCATGTATTGAGACTAGTTTGCACAGCTAGTAAATTGAACATGAGTGTTAAGATTGAAGGGTGTATTTTCCAAAGCTGTCCTTTTAAAAGTACAGCACTTTGGAAAAATAATTATGGGCCAGATTATAGTGGGTTTGTTTAAAATTTAAAAGTTTAATGATATTTCTAAGGAAAATTCCTTTCTTGGTATCACCATCATCAAACACATAAAATGATTAAGGTCCTATGATGGGTACTACATAAAACAATGTTTTCTGTCTTGAGGATACCAAAATAATTATTTCTAAACCCTAAAACATGCATCATCATTAAAAAGGTACATATAGCAATAAAAATAAACTTATAAGAATAAACAAAAGTTGGTTCCAATAATATCTAGATGAATTTACAGGAGGGAAGGTGGATTCAAAGATAGGTATTAGTATATTTTTAAAAAGGGAAAGAAGGTACTTCTTGGAAAGGAAAGCAACCTGAACAGAGATGGAAATTACATGCATGATTTCATTAAAGATGATAGAGTTTTATTATAAAAATTATGTATATTTAATATATACACATTTATGAGGGAAAACCAGTTATTTTTTCCCTGGACATATTTTTCACATTCAGATCATTGTGAAGCAATCTATTACAAATATGTTCCTCATTTATTCAACTTACCATAATGGCAACATTGTAGGAAGACATATGTTTAAATCACCCAAATAAGAATTATATGATGTTAAATCATTTCTCTGTCCAATTTCAACAATTGTATTCATCAACTAATTCACAACACACACACTGTAAAATAAACAACCACCAATTTTACAGAATAAAGCCACTAGAAGTCAGGACTATGCATGCAAGCATGCTTAGCTGTATTAGATACTATCAATACTAGATAGGTTTAAAAAAAAAGGACTTTGATACTAAATTTTCATTATATTTTACTTGTCTCTTTTTACCATTTTCTCTAAGTTAAAATTAAAAAAGTTGGGGGAAATAAGGTTAAAGGTAAAAATAGAATAATTGAGATAAAATAAATCTTAACAGAAAGCATTGTCATTACATTTTAGAGAAATTATTTTCATATTTTTTAGTCTACCAAGAACACGTAAAAACTCAAACACCATTTAAAATACAGGTACACCCAGATTTATCCAGATAAAATTATCCCTCCTTCATATTTAGATCTTTTATCATCTTGCTGAACAGCGCACACCAATATTCCATGTTTTAAATGGATTCCCTCATATTCTATGATCTAAACTATTTTTTACCACTTACTTTGTAAATATTTTGATTAGCTATTTTGTTACAGATTTTTAGGATAGTGTATTACATTTCCTCATTATGTACTGAATATTCTAAGTATTACACATTGTTTCATAAAAATTAATCAACACTTGATTCCATGGTATATTTATGCTTTCATGCTCTAAAGGAAAATACAGATTATGAAGAATGCTCATGAGGATATGAGATCCATGAACACCATTTCCCAAAGCAAACCAATTTAGATGTTATACAAGGGTTTTCCCCAGACATGAAATTACTTTAAAGAATAAATATATTTAAAAATATGAGTTTTTACTGCGTCCCCAGATAATTCAGCATATACCTCCTTAATATATGTGACTTCCCATACATTCATGTCTTAAAATCCCCAATACACAGAAACATATTTGAAAAAGGAAGAAAAGTTTATTTTAGTTAGTAATAAAATGTGGAAACATAAAATGGACAAGTTAACCTGGTAGAAAATATTGTATCTCATGCTAAATGTACCATTATTTTATAATTCCATGGGTACACCTAATATTTTATTTTTACATACCATTTTGTTTCTAGTCTGAAAGCTGTGTTTCCTTGGGAAAGTCTTTGTGAATTGTCTAAAGGATCCTAAACTGATTATTTTATAACTAAGCATTCTCCATCACTTTTTTTATTAATGAAATATTCATCTACACCCCTCTGCAGATAGCCTTCCTTGCTACATGCAGACATGAGAATAAATTCTGTCCAAAGGGTGTAAATAGAGATAACTTGTGCAATTTCTAGGGCTTATTCTTTAATAAAAGGTGTTTGATCACCTCTTCCTCTTAACTCCCTGTCGTTGTATTGGAGGTGGATGACAAGCCATTCTGAACCATGACTATGAGCCATTACATTAAGAATGGCAAATCAAAAAGATTGAAAACATGCAGGTTCCTGCAACCATAACAGGTTATACTCAAAGGAACCCAAAAAATGTACGGAAGAATTTTAACACACCAGCTGCACATTTAAATGAGAAAATAAACATTATTTTTTCGTAAACTGCTGCGATATTTATCTTTCTTATACTCTTATCACATTTATGTTATCAAAATCTGAGAAGGGCCTGAGCTTAGAGTCTACCAGGTTAGCCTACCCACCTTTCATAGGCACTTACAGAGGAGACAAGTATCCCGGGTCTGTGACAGAAAACTTTATTACTCTCTACATAACAGTAAGCAGGGGCTTCAGGCTCTCATCAGTTGCCCTTTCCCTTAAATTCTATGGGGAAAGAGGATGGCTGCTGGATGTTGTTTACAGCTGAGGAACTCCAAGGTTTGTGAATTCAGTTTTTAAAAGGAAAAATAAAATCTCCTTAGTCTTGCCAAATTTGAAGACAGTGTTTCTTAATATAATTGTCCGAAAGGGAAAAAACCTGCCAAAACTGTTTACAGTAAAACATTCTTTTTCAATTGGCTTTATTTTTTAATTTTTAAAATTATTTTTATCCTCCATTGAAGTGTCAAAGGCAGAGGGACCGAGAGCAGCTTAGGCTTTCCCCAGGGATGCGGTGCTGCGGCGGCCCAGCCCAGGCCGTGGGAGCCAGGAAGCCGTCAGGGGGGTTCTGACAATCTGCCGCAGGCTTGAGCATTTTTAAGTCTGAAATAAATTCGAAGGGCGCATGGTGTTCAGTCATTGTAGTCTATATGCCACTTCTTTCTCTCTCTCTCTTTCTTTCTCTCTTTCTTTCTTTCTCTCTTTCTTTCTTTTCTTTTCTTTCTTTCTTTCTTTCTTTCTTTCTTTCTTTCTTTCTTTCTTTCTTTCTTTCTTTCTTTCTTTCTTTCTTTCTTCCTTCCTTCCTTCCTTCCTTCCTTCCTTCCTTCCTTCCTTCCTTTCTTTCTCTCTCTCTCTTTCTTTCTTCTTCTCTCTCTCTTTCCTTCCTTCCTTCCTTCCTTCCTTCCTTCCTTCCTTCCTTCCTTCCTTCCTTCCTTCCTTCCTCCCTCCCTCCCTCCCTCTCTCCTTTCCTTTCTCTTTCTTTCTTCCTTTCTTCCTTCCTTCCTCTCTCTCCCCCTCCCCTCCTCCTTCTTCTTGCGCTCTCTCTGTCTCTCTCTCTGTCTCTCTCTCTCTCTCTGTCTCTCTCTCTCTCTCTCTCTCTCTCACTCTCTCTCTCTTCCCCTGCCCCACCTTGGGACTAGAAAGGGAACTATTTCCAAAGTGGTTAAGCCAGGAGCCATGGTTGGCACTTTGGCGCCATGAGTTGGCTCATTCTGATGTGCCATTAAGGGGCACTTACCAGATCGTGGCCACTTAATTTGGAGATTCGGATTCGCAGATGATAAAAACTCCAGGTCAAATGTGAATTAAGTACTTTATTAGGTGAGAACAAAGAAAAAGCAAGAATTAAGATCATATACCACCCGATGGGAATGCGCCCACGCCAGACGGTAGACACTGGGGAATCCCAGAGACACATTCGGAGGCCACCTGGGAAGAGTTCCCAGCCAAGCGTCCTTGCCTCTGATGAGATTCCAAACTCTTACTTTGAGGGTTATGCTTAAATATGTTTTAGACCAAAGGGGCTGCACTCCAAGTGCCTTACGTGTGACTGACCACCAAACAGGTGCCTCTGGAAGAAGTACCAGTTCTCCCTGAAGGAATTAAACATTGAAAGTACTGCTCTCCTGGGAAGGGCCAGTTCTTCCTGAGACAGTGCACGCCTATGTTTCATTCTTACAGGAAAGAATAAGGGCCACTGCTTGGGCATAAACAGGCAGGATTCTTAATGTCCCTTTAACCTGTCAACAGATCCTTGCCTGTTTCTGGGGGAGGCATTCCCCTGAGCTGGGGGGGAGAGGGGGGGTCTCACCCTACAACGTAAAAGCTGGCTCCTGCAACCATCCATGCTCTGCAATGCCATTGGACCTCAACTGGTCCAGCATACGTCATGGGAGATGGGAAGATGTCCACCACTGTTGTCCGAGGATCAGGATGCCTTCCCTGAGGACATTTTTTCATTGCTTCTTATTTTTTTAGAGAGAGGAAGGTGGGATGGGGGAGGGGCACTAAACCAAATGGTTGCCTCCTGGCTGGTTCCTGACCAGAGATAGAACCCGCCACCTTTCAGTGCATGGGAGGACACTTAGTCAACTGAACTACACCAGCCAGGGCTATTTTTATTTTTTAATTGAATTTATTTGTGTGACATTGAATAATAAAATTATGTTTCATGTATACAATTCTAGAATATTGATACGTCAGTACATTGTATTGATGTTCACAACCCCACCTCAAGTCTCTTTCTATCAACATTTATTCCATCTTTAGTCTTTTCTGCCACTACCTCACACACCCCCTTTCTTTGGTAATCACTATACAGTTGTCTGTGTTAATGAGTTTTTTTCCTTAATTCCTTCACATTTCCACCTAGCTCCTAAACACCCTCCCCTCTGACAGCTGTTATTTCTAGCCTCTGTATCTATTAGCCTATTTCTCTTTTGTTAGTTTATGTTGTTCATTAGATTCTACATATAAGTAAAATCCTATGGTTTTGCCTTTCTCTTCCTCCCTTCCTCCTCCTCCTCCCCATTCACTTCCACCTCTTTTTTCTCCCCCCCCCCCCTTTTTTTTTTAACCACAGAATAGTATTCCAGTGTGTAAATGCACCATGGCTATTTAATCCACCATCTATTACTGATGGACATTCTGGCTGCTTCCAATTCTTGGCTATTGTAAATAATGCTGTGATGAACATAAGGTTGTGTGTATTCTTTTGAATTAGTGTTTTGGGTTTCTTCAGACATAATCCCAAAAGTGAATTCACTGGGTCATAAGGTACACAAGGGTTCCCATTTCCTCCACATCCTTGTCAACACTTGTTTATTGATTTTTTGATGATAGCCATTCTGACAGGTGTGAGGTATGATCTCATTATAGTTTCAATGTGCATTTCTCTGATGATTAGTGATGTTGAACATCTTTTCATGTCTATTGTAAGCTGTCTTTAGAGAAATGTCTATAAGTCCTTTGCCAATTTTTTAATTGGATTTATTTCTTTGCTGTTCTTTGTGCTCTTCATAAATTTTGAATATTAACCCATTATCAAGTGTATCATTAGTGGATATGCTCTCCCATTCAGTGGGCTGTCCTTCCATTTTGTTGATGGTTTTCCTTGCTGTGCAAAAACTTATTTATTTTCATATGGTATCACTTGTTTATTTTCTTTTGTTTCCTTTGCCTGAAGAGATATATCAGGAAAAAATAGTGTTGCAGGATATGTCCAAGATATTATTGCTTATATTTCTTCTAGGAGTTTTAAGGTTTTTGAGTCTTACATTTAAGGCTTTTATCCATTTTGAGTTTATTTTTATATATAGTGTAAAAACATTGAGTTTCTGACCCTTGAAGAATTTTTCCTTCTTCTTGAAGAATTTTTCCTTCTCCTTGAAGAATTTCTTTTACCAATTTTTGTAGGGCAGGTCTGCTAATGATGAATTCACTGTTTTTGTTTTTCTGAGAAAGCCTTTATTTCTCTTTCACTCTTAAAACATAATTTTACCAGGTACAGACATTTATGATGACCTTTTCTTTTACCACTTTATTTTTTTAAATTTTATATATTTTTTCTTTTAGAGAGAGAAGAGGGAGGGAGCAAGAGAGGGAGAGAAACATCAATGTGTGAGAGATACATCAATCAGTTGAATAGATGCATAATGCATGTACCTGTTCAATATTTCCAACATCACTTATATAGACTGTATTTATTGCTTTTTATGTTCTTGCCTCCTTTCTCAAATATTAATTGACATTTATTTTCTGTTCCATTGATCTATATTTATGTGTTATGACAGTACCACACTGTTTTAAATACTACAGTCTTGTCATATAGCATGATATCAGGTAGCATGATTCCTCCAATTTTGTTCTTCTTTCTCAAGATCGCTGCGGCTATTCGGGATCTTTTGTGGTTCCATATACATTTTTGGAATATTTGTTCCAGTTCTGTGAAATATGGAATTGCTATCATGACAAGATTTGTATTGAATCTATAGATTACTTTAGGAGTATGGACATTTTAATAATCTTAATTCTTCCTATCCATTAACATGGTATATGCTTCCATTTATTTGTATCTTCTTCAATTTCTTTCTTCAGTGTCTTTTAACTTTATGAGTACAAATCTTTGACCTAATTGGTTAAGTTTATTTCTATGTACCTACTTTTTTGTTGCAATACTAATTGGGATAGCTTTCTTAGTTTCTTATTCTGATAGGTCATTATTGGCATATAAATATGCCACTGGTTTCTGACTATTAATTTTTTATGCTGCTACTTTACTGAATTACTTAATCAGTTCCAGCAGTTTTTTAGTGGAACCTTTAGGGTTTTCTACATACATTATCATGCTATCTGCAAATAATGACAGCTTTACTTCTTTCTTTCCTATTTGGATGACTTTTTTTTTTTTTAAAGATTTTATTTCATTATGTTTAGAAAGAGGGGAAGGGAGAGAGGCAGAGAGGGAGAGAGACATCAATGTATGGTTGCTTTCCACCTGCCTTCAGACACAGACCAGACTGGAGACCTGGTTTGCAACCTGGTTATGTGCCCTGGCTGGGGAATCAAACCTGCGACCTTTGGGTTCGCAGGCCGGCGCCTTAACCACTGTGCTACCAGCCAGGGCTTGGATGGCTTTTATTTCTTCTTTTCTGAATACTTTGACTAGAATTTCCAGTACTATGTTAAATAAGAATGGTGAAAGAGGACATCCCTGCCCTGTTCCTGATCTTAAGGGAGACATTTTAGTTTTTGCTCACTGAATAATCTTGGCTGTGGGTTTGTCATATATGGCCTTTATTATGTTGAGATATGTTCCCACTATTATTACTTTGTTTTTTTTTTTATCATAAATTAGTGCTGAATTTTGTCAAATTCTTTTTCTGCATCTATTGAGATGATCATGTGGTTTATCCTTAATTTCGTTTATATTAACTTAAAAAATTAATTAATTTGTGAATATTGTACCAAACTTGCATTCTAGGAAGAAATATCACTTGATCATGATTTGTGATTTTTAAAAATCTGTTGCTCTATTCAGCTTGCTAATATTTTATTGAGGATTTTTGCATCTATGTTCATCAGGGATGTTGGCATACAATTATCCCTTAATCTAGTTTGAAATTAGAGTAACACTGTGCCAAAAAATATCAATCTACTATTTAAGATGAAAAACTCCAAAAAGAATAAGTTGTAATTCCAATAGCTTAAAATAAAGTTGAGTTGTATTATTGTAGGGGAGAGGATTTGACTCAAAAACCAAATTCACTTTTTACTATGGGTTTGGCACTGTCTCTAGGACAACCTTCACAAAAGTGAGTTCTGCAATACATTGTTTCTGTGATATATTTCACAAAAATAGCATTCCAGTGTAATGTAAGTATTAAAGAAGAAAAAAACTGCTTAATTTTGCTACAATATATCTAAAATACTATCATTTAATATGTCATAATTGTGTGAACTATTGGCATATTTTAATTTTTTTGTATTAGATCTTCAAAATCCAGTATGTACTTTAAATATGTGTAAAAATAAGTATGTGTGTAAATGTATTTTTGCATGTGTTTGGTAATACTACAATTCATATTACTTAAAAGAGTAATTCTTTAAACAAATGAATTAATGTATGCATTTTGAAATAATGAAAAGAAAACTTTGTATTAATATGATTTGGGAAGCTGACAGAAGGCAGTAATTAAATGGTGAATTATCTGGATATAAAAGGAAAAAAAAGTACACATTGGTGGTTACATAATAGACAGGGGGATGTTAAGAATAAAAAAAAAAAAAAAAAAAATGGAGAAGCCAAAGGGGAAAAAAAAAGAAGCATTACTCATCCAGATAGGTAGGAGGGATGGAGCTGGGGTGGAGAGGTCATGGTGTGACAGCAGCAGTGGTAGTGACAGTGGCAGCAAGACAGTAATAGTGGCCAGCCATTGGGAAGAGCAGTCACACATTATAAGATCCAGGAGGGACATTTGGGGAGTGATCCCAGTCCCAGGCCAGACCCCGTAGCTCATAGTTCCAGTGCCAGGAAAATAAAACCTCATTGCTTCTGGCTGTGAAACCAGTGCAGACTCGGGTGATGGAAGAAACTGCCTGTACCTCATTAAAGTCTGTTTAGAGGTTTCCCAACCCTAGAATGTAGGCAAAACCACCAACTCGTGGAACCATCACCAGGGCAACAGCTAGAGGGGTGTCAGTCACATATGAGAATGGGTGAAGTGACAGGAAAAGGGTTGAGTGCTGAGCAACTGGCATTGCTCCCTCCCTGACCCCTTCCTCACATACAGCACCACAAGGTGGTGAAATGGGTCACCCCACCTGATAAATACCTAAGGCTCTACCCCTTACAATGTAACAGGTGTGGCAGTTCTACCTAAGACAGGGGCAAACACAGGAGGCTGTCAGATTGAGGGGACAGAGAAATAGAGCATAAATGAGGGAGCAGATCAAGGTTCCAGTGGAAGAATTAGTTGACAAGGAGATAGCCAACCTAATAAATGCAGAGTTCAAAACACTGGTGATATATGCTCACAGACTTGACAAACATAATTGGGTATGGCAAACACACAAGGGAAGAAGTGAAAGCTATACTAAGTGAAATGAAGAAAAATACACACAAAACCTCACAAAACCAATGGTGAAGGGAGGAAGGACGCCAGGGTTCAGATCAACAAATTGGAACATAAGGAAGAAGTAAACAATCAACCAGTACATGATGAAGAAATAAGAATTGAAAATAACAAGGAGAGGCTTAGGGAACTCTGGGACAACTTTAAATATACCAGCATCTGAATCAGAGGGGTGCGAGAAGGAGAAGAGGAAGAACAAGAAATTGAAAACTTATTTGAAAAAACAATGAAACAAAACCTTCTTAATTTGGTAAAGAAAATAGACATACAAGTCCAGGAAGCACAGAAAGTCCAAATCAAGTTAGACCCAAATAAGGACATACTGAGACACATCATAATTAAAATGCCAAACAGTAAAGATAGAGAATCTTAAAAGCAGCAGGAGAAAAGGAGTTCCCGTAAGACTGTCAGCTGATTTCTCAAAAGAAACTTTCCAGGCAAGAAGGGACTGGCAAGAAATATTCAAAGTGAAGAAAAGCAAGGGCCTGTAACCGAGATTACTCTGTCCAGCAAAGATATCATTTAGAATTGAAAGGCAGATAAAGTGCTTCCTGGACAAGATAAAACTAAAAAAGTTCATCATCACCAAGCCCTTATTACATGAAATGTTAAAAGGACTTATTTAAGAAAAAGATCAAAACTATGAACAGTAAAATGACAACAAGCTCATAACTATCAACAAATTAATCTAAAAAATAAAAATAAACTAAGCAAAAGCTAGAACAGGAGCAGAACCACAGATATTGAATGGATGATTATCAGTGGGGAGGGGAAAGGGGAACAATGAGGGGAAAGGTGCAGGGATCGAAAAGCATAACTGGTAGGTACAAAATAAACAAGATGGTGTTAAGAATAGCATAGGAAATGGAAAAGCCAAAGAACTTATATGCATAACCCACTGACATGAACCAAGGGAGGGGGGATTGCTGGAGCAAAGAGAGGTACTGGGCAGAGGGAGGCAAAGGGGAAAAATTGGGACAACTGTAACAGCATAATCAATAAAAGGTACTTAAAAAATAACTTCAATTCACTGCATGCTCTTATCTCTCCTTCAAAATTGTTCTTTCCTGAGGTCATGAAATGGCCAATGTGGAGCTAAAAATCACCATACTCATAACTACTTTTTCTGAACTCTGAGAAATGTTTCACATACTTAATTACTGCCTTCTTAAATACTCTTTCCTTACCTTGGAAAATACCTTGTTGCCATCATCCACTCTTCCATCCCAGGCCTTTTCTGTTTTTCAGGATCACTCACAAACTCATGTTAGATGGGATTAAAGAAGAGAGAGAGAAATCATCATGGGATTTGAAGTCTGTATTTTGTTATTATTGCTGATAGTGCATATTCTCACCTGGTCATTATCTCACCAAATGTGACTTTTACAAAGTTAGTCAGATGAAAACACATGGACTTACCTACTGAGATTCTCTCCCTCTTAGATCCAGCACCAGGTGGCAGCTTGAAGGACACCAGTGACATATAGGGAGGAACTAAAGTGTCTGGCATCAAGATGAGACCTGAGTGACAGTTTTCTTTTATATACAAAGGCAGACAGAGGCCATTGTCCCTTTCTAAACACTCCCCCTTAAAAAATAAAAAAAAGAGTAAATATAAAACAGCATGAGAGAATTTTTCATTCTTAATAAATACCCTACATCCAAACATATATTTATATTATATTTTGAATGTTGTGCTCTGGTTTCAGAACTAGGTTGAGAATCATTCAACACATAGTCAAGATCAAAATTAAGTAATATAGTATTAGCTTTTATTTTGCTAATACTTTACAAAAATCATCAAAGATGGACACTTAGGTTTTATACATAATTTGGCTATGCAGATATTTATTTGAGTACTGATTTTGTTTCTTTCAGATATATACTCAGTAGGATTGCCAGATCCTATGGGAATTCCAGTTCAATATTTTGAAGAATCTCCAAGATGTTTTCTATAATGACTATACCAACTTAAATTGAACTAACAGTGTACAAGACTTCCCTTTCTTCACATCCTTGCCAGTACTTATCTTTTGTTTTTGTTAATAACCATCCTAAGAAATGTGAGGTGATATCAAAGTGGTTTTGATTTGCATGTCTCTGATGATTAGTGATGTTGAGCATCTTTTTATATACTGTACCTGTTGTCCATTTGTATGTCTTTTTTGGAAAAACGTCTATGCAGGTTCTCTGCCCATTATTTGATGAATTATTTGATTTTTGCTATTGAGGTGAATGCATTCTTATAAATTTCTTATATTATCTTTTTATTGGATATATGATTTGGAAATATTGTCACCCATTCTACAAGTTGCCATTTATTTTGTTGATCATATCCTTTGCTGTGTAGAAATGTTCTTGTTTGATGAAGTCCCACTTGCTTATTTTTGCTTTTGTTGCTTGTGCTTTTGGTGTCACATCCAAAATGCATCACCAAGACCAATATAAAAATACATATTATTCAGTCATAAAAAGGAAACCCTGCCATTTGTGACAACATGGATGAATCTGGAAGGCGTTATGCTAAGTGAAATAAACCAGAAACATACAGGCACATACTATATAATCTCACTAGTAAGTATAGTCTAAAAACTAAAAATTTAAAAACAGAGTAGAATGGACTGAAAGGTGGGAAAAATAGTGAGATGATGAGCAAAGGGTTCAAGCCTTCAGTTATGAGTAAGTTCTGAGGACCTAATGTACAGTTTAGTGGCTATAATTAATAATACTCTATTGCATACTAGAAATTTGCTAAAATGAGTAGATCCTAAGCTTTATCACACTCACACAAAAATAACTATGCAAGGTGATGAATGCAATCAGTAAACTGATTGTGTTAATCATTTTACAGTATATATATAAAACAATTAACAGTATATATATACATATATATCAAATGATCATTTTATACAGTTTAAATATATACAATTTTGTCAATTAATTTTCAATAAAGCATAAAAACAAAATATTAAAAAGTGCATTCTGCTTGAAGCAACGGGGAAAAACAAATTTTTAAAAATTTCTTGAAGATAATTTGCAAGCCAGGTCTCCAGCCAGGCCTCCAGCCAGGTCTCCAGCCAGGTCTGTGACTGGAGGCAGATGAAAGGCAACCGTACATTGATGTTTCTTTCTCTCTCTGCCTCTCTCCCTTCCTCTCTCTCTGGAAATAATAAAAAAAATCTTTAAAAAAAGTTTTTTTCTTTAAGATGATAATAAAAACAACTTTCATATTTTGATCAATTATTTTAATTAATTACATTGTAAATTTATAATTTCCCTCATCAGGCCTATTTATTTATGCTGCTAACAATTTAACATAGACAATGAATAAAGTGAATGCTACCTGTGGGGTTTATGGAGTCTGTTTTGTGTCCTGCATTGTGCCTATTGATATCACAAAGTCCTGAGCAGTCACTGTCCATTTGAAGAGTTTAAAGAAGATTATTATGGCAAAAATCCATAAAGTTTAATAATTAGTGTAATGGCATAATAAAAATTTCTTAGAAACTTTAGTTTTATATATTACGCAAGCTTAAGTGATGTAATTAAACACCAACAGATTATCTCTGGAAAATATATTCAAAATAAGAAAACCCAGTTGTACATAGAATGTTCGTTGTTGTTTCTGAACAAATCCCTCTTGAGACAAATATAATTAAGCCACGCAATGGATGCAATCCCTCTGGTCTCTAGTCAGAATAGAAATACGGCTGATTCCATCACCATGTTACAAGCCTGAATCTTAGAAAGTCTAGAAGCCCAGAAACGAAAAGAAAGTCTACCTGTGATTCTCGGTATGTTCTTCTATTCATAAATTTCTGTAAAATCACCTTGAGATTGTAAAAAGAAGACTCTGTTTATTTGTATTTCCTTGTTTTTTACCTACATATTCATTGGCTTACTCTTGTCAAAAGAAAATTCATAAAAATACGTATGAAAATAAATACATAAATGGCTGGAAATATACTCCCTTCCAAACATGTAAGGAAGGTTGTGAAGTTTTAGAAGACCAGAATATAGCACCTTTATATTTTATTCTTTATATTTAGGTTTTATTTGACTCCTTTACAATTAGAATCCTATCATATCTACTTACTTAATAGCCTGTGTATATAAGAATATCAGAAAGATAAAACAGAAAAAATATTAGATTCAGAATTCAAAATCAGGAAGAAATACTGCATCTATTTTAATTGGGCAGTATGTAGTTACTTAGAATGCTTTGGCAAAAGGAATCCAAGTATGTAGGTTCTAATGGCAGACCACTGATCCTAGGAAAGGTCCTTTTTCTGAGCAGTGTTCAAGGCTTGAGCCAAGTGACTGGATTTATTTCGGTATCATCTGCCTTCTCTGTTATCTCCACAGATGTCTAGCTATGAGTGGAAACCAATCCCTCTGCACCATATTCACATTTGTGGCCTTCTCATCTTTAGCAAATTTACAACCTGTGCTCTTTGTTGTGTTCTTAATCATTTACTTGCTTACTATGGGAGGAAACCTCACTATTATTGGCTTAATCTGGGTCACCCCTTCCCTGCACACTCCCATGTACTTCTTCCTGGTGAACCTCTCCTTTCTGGAAATGTGCTATATCACCAGTGTGGTGCCTCAGATGCTGGTACACCTGCTTGTGGAGACCAAGACCATAAGTGTGGGAGGCTGTGCAGCTCAGATGTATGTGTTTACCATCTTGGGACTGACGGAATGTTGCCTGCTAGCAGCCATGGCTTATGACCGCTTTGTAGCTATCTGTTACCCACTGCATTACACTCTTCTGATGAGCCCTGGTGTGTGTTTGAAGTTGGCTGCAGCATCTTGGACCACCGGGGTGGTGGTGGAGTCAGTCCAGACCACCTGGATCTTTACTCTGCCCTTCTGTGGAACAGGAACGATTCAGCACTTTTTCTGTGACATTATGCCTGTAGTGAAACTGGCTTGTGTTGATACCTCCCATAATGAGATTGTGATGTTTGCTGTCTCCGTACTCTTCATTATGAGTCCCTGTTTCCTCATTCTGTGCTCCTATGTGCGCATTTTTGTGACCATCTTGAGAATCCCTTCAGCAGCTGGCAGACACAAAGCTTTCTCCACTTGTTCTTCTCATATCCTGGTTGTTTCTCTCTTCTATGGTACTGCCTTGTTCACTTATCTCCAGCCTAAGACTTCACACACTCCAGAAACAGACAAAGCAACTTCACTCATGTACACAGTGGTTACACCTGCTCTGAATCCTGTGATCTATACCTTAAGGAACAAGGAAGTGAAGGAAGCCTTTCAAAGGGTAACACAAAAGAACTCTCTTAGACAAATGGCCTAAACCAGCCATAGTAGACAAAATTTACACTATTATACAGAGAGGTTTTATGATCTCTCTACCAATGTATATTATAGCATAGTAACCAGGAAACAGTGGATATGTTTTACACTTTTCAATATGTTTAAGCTTAAGGGAATTATGCAGTAGGATCATTAAATAGTTATCATTCATTCAATCAACAACATTCAATCAACATAATTACTGATCATCTTCTGTATCGTGGACACCATTCAGTTTTTCTTTCTACAATGGTAACAAGATTGAGGTTAGTATGTTTCACATGATTTTACTGAGGAAAATAAAATATTCTTGTGGAAAAATATCAAAAATGAATAGAAAGTAATTAATATATTTTTATGTCAAATATGTAGTTTTTCTTAAGTGGAGTACCCACTTTTAATTACTCTGGTCTCTAAAGCTATTAATAACCATACTTCTGAAATAAAAAATGTTAATAAATACTGATGAGTGATGTACATTGTAACACTATATCACAACTCTTGTTGTAACTTGTAAATCCAGTTAGGAACCCTGATTATCTAATATATATGATATACACATTCACGTATATATACATTTGTGTGTGTGTGTGTGTGTGTGTGTGTGTGTAGGCCAATGGTAAAAATATGGCAGTTATACAAGTTTTTTATCAAATTTTAAAATTATGATTTCCCCCCATTTTTGTCTTCCTCTGTGATGAATATATAGTATAATGCTTTGTTCAAGTTATCATTCTTTTTAAGTTATCACTTAGGTCCTAAGTTTTTCAGAATAGCAATGATTAGAATCTGGAATGTTTATCAATTGAATTATAACAGAGAAGGATATACCTGGGAATTTTAAACTCAAGGACTAAACATCACTACAAATGGAAGCTGAACAAATATATTCATTTCTTGTGACTGAACAATATGAATGTTATATTCTTTCTGATTTAAAAGAATTGAATGTTTGTGATTTTTTATAAGATACTGTGATCAGCTTACATGAGAAAAACTTCACAAGAGTAGAATACTGAAGACTGCATAGGCACTACCTATATAAGAGCAGAGCCTCACTCCTTTTGAAGATATCTGTTAGTTGTCTCTGACACACTGACAAATACTTCATATGCATGTGTGTATGTACACATAGGCATGCACACACACATACCAGTTCGTTCACAGCTGTCAGTCTTCACAGAGTTTCTGATCTTTTACATTGTCTTGCTCTCATTTTAAAATATTCACTGGTCTGCAAACAACTTAGAGAAGCTTAGCTGTTATTATTTATTACCAACCTATTAAGAAATCCATCTGTAATAGTGTCAACAATGAAAATAAAGTTAAAAAGAAAACAAATAAGTAAAAATATTCATACATACATATATGTATACATTTTAAAATCCTTATTTATGTCAGACATAGTATTTCTGGATGTTGTTCTCAACCTCCAGCTCTCCAGAATAAGGCCAAATTCCCATAAAAAATGCTGAAAGAAATCTCTTTGCCAAATTAATGTGTCATTCTACTGCTTGAGCTTCAAAGCAGTTATTTCCCAAATGAAAAGTTTAAAGAATATTTTTCACGCATACCATGAGTGGCAAATCAATACTGTTGATGTAAAAGAATGAGGAAAGATTCCAAAAAGCAACCTCAGAAAACACCCAATTGAGAAACAGAGGCATGGATATGTGTAACAGACTGACCGCTGTCAGAGGGGCGGGGGAGAAGAGACTGGATGAAAGAAGGCGAAGGGATTAGCTGAAGCACATATATGTATAACCCATAATCACAGGCAACAGTGTGGTGATGGCCAGAGGGAAGCCGGGTGGGGCTGGGTGGAGGTGGACAATGGGGGAGAAAATGAGGACATCTGTAATAGTGTCAACAATAAAAGAAAAATTTTACTTAAAAATGTTCTTATTATTATAACATTTATGGAAGGAAAAGGATGTGTACAGATCTTAAGTTTAAAGACTGAATAGTTACGAACACCAATGAGATGCTTTCTAGCACATGTTTACTTCTCTGAGACTTGCCAGCATTCAGCTCCCCCATTTTAACCCTACTTGACATCACTTCCACAGCCCAAACTGATTTTTTTTAATTAATTAATGATTTTAAGTATGAAATCTCCAATAGTCAGACCTTCAAATGATAAAACCTGATATAATAATAAAATATAATAATTTTAAAATGATAAATAAAATTATCATTTTATGTTTTTAAAGATATTCATTATTTTCAGAGTGAAGGGCAGGGATGTAGGAAGAAAAGGAGACAAGCATAAATGTATGGTTGCTTTTCACCTGCCTCTAGCTACGGACCTGGCTTGCATCATGGTTATGTGCCCTGACTGGGAATTGAACCAGCGACCTTTGGGTTCACAGGCTGGCACCAATCCACTGAGCCACACCAGCCAGGGCTTTGTTTTTAAAGATATTAAAAGATATTTCTTTTATCTCTATGACTACGTATTTTCTTTCTATTACATATTTTGGGACATTGTCTAATTTTCCTTGGGTCCAAAGTTTCCACATCATATTTACAGTGCTTGAATTGTGCATTTAATTCTTTTTATTAATATATAGTCAATAAATTGTGGATTCCTGAAGATAAGAAAAATGTCCATTTATTACCGTATCCTAGAACTTAGTTCAGAGCCTGATAAGTTTAGTTATTCAAATAATCAGAAAATATTAATAAGTAAGTAAAAGAATAAATGACAGTTATTTTTAGGTTTTTAACTTATTTAAGATATTCAAGTATGTACTTCATCTCTAAACTGCTTGTTATTATCACCCATAGATCTTGTATCAATACTTTTCAGATCTCTTTTGATATAGTTAGACAGTTAATGATTTCAAGCCTAGATCTTCACCTCTAGGCTACCTGTCCTTACAGGAAAGTGGATAATAATAATTAGATAAAATATTTATTTGGCATCTTCTATATGCCAGACATTGTCTTGAAGGCTTTATAAGTCTGTCTTCTTTATATCTCACAACAGGAATGCATGAGAATATTACTATCTCTAATATAAAACAGAGAAAACTGAAGCACAGAGAAAAAAATAGAAGAGGATAAAGATAAAACACATGTATGGATATTAATTCAGTCACTTAGTATTATTCCACCTACCACAATCCAATACTAAAACCAATTAATCAATTTGCATTTTTAGTTTTAGAAATTTGATAGGAAATTAGAAATATATAAAATACTCAAATTGTACATTTTTGACACTCTGCCAACCATGGTTTAGAAAAGAAAAATCTATTCTAATACATTTCATTATGTTTTTGTTTCTATAATTTATTAATCTTAATGTAGAAGAGGCATTTTTAAAATTTCTATCTACTTAGTATTTATTATCCCTTTGCTTTTTCACTGAAGAAACACCCCTTCCCAAATCTAAAACTATGTGTTAACATCACACAGTGGTTATGTGACCAAGGCCTCACCGAAAGGATTGACTCAAAGTTTGATACATGCCTGAGTAAAGCCCAATCAAACTAATTCTTGAGGTTTTAATTAAGTAAACAAGAAAAGGGCGGTATCTTTTCCATTATACTTGAACTTGGGAAGATGAAACTCTGGAGCTCCTGAGGGCTGTATCACAAGGAATGAGTGACCTAATTATAATGTCTCTGATAGGAAAACACTTTCTAAAGCTGAATAAGTCTTGAGTCATGATGACACAAGGCCGGTGAATCCAGTAATACACTGCAATTTTCTATTGCATGATACAGTAATGTGCTCCCCTCTTCTATTATTTTCTTACATCATTCTGCAAAGAGTTTTTCCTTACCAATAACTGAAAAATCCTCAATAATTCAAGTCATTTTAACTGAAGTTCTAGAGATTTAGACACAGCTATTTTTTTACTCTAGCCTTTTACTCTCCTGGAAAAGATTAGTGATTGCCATACATTCTTCCTCTAGACTGACACATCCTTATATGGTTTAAATGTTCGGTGGTATTCCCTGTATATTTTGTGAATTCAAATAGATTTTAACAATTTCATATTTAATCAAACAAACCTAGCACACATGTATCCTTTAAAAGTAGTTAAAGAATAATGCAAATTTCTGCAACAAATATTATTCATAGATTATAGAATAAACAACTCAGAGTCATTTATTTGTTAGGCGGGACTCCTGAGGACTTAATCTTATGAGGTATTTTTCTCTTGACCTCAAAAGGAAGGGGCTGGACAAATTATAAAATGCAAAAGTAATCTTTTTAACCAAATCACTTGACTCAAGAGAATTTTCCCAAATACGTGAACCAAAGTATATGTTTAGTTTCCAGACCCCTTTCAAGAAAGACATACATACACTATCATTATGTTTTAAAGTTTGAATTAAAAAATAATGCTTAAGTGAAAAAAAATAATGTTTTCTACAGTTGTCATGAGGGAAAAGTAAATGCCAATATTTGTTAATAATTATTGATTGATCTGACAACATTGACTAATCTGCCAACAGGAATAATTATCCAGAATAGAATTTTGTGGATTTATAAGTTTTCACCAAATTATGCATGGTTTCAATATAAACAATACCATCAGTTCAAGTTACTAATGGCTGATTAAAAGCCTATACGAAAGGAAATAACATATATGAGGTCTGTCTTAAAAGTATTGAGTCAATGTCAATGTAATCAAAACAATTTGCACATCCAATTCTTTTAGGACAGACCTTGTATACTATATTCGCATCCTACCAGCAAAAGTAATTTATTCAGAGGCTGTTTATTTTACTAGGTAGGGTTAGAATGACCATTAAATGACCATTTGAAATGCTCCCTAGCAGTACCATCTAGTGGACAGAATTTACAGTGATTGTATGTGAATGTCTTCTCTGGACATTTTTATACTTTAAAAAATATCTGAGTCTATGTTTTTTGTGTTTTGTTTTAAGATTTTTATTTATTTATTATTTTTAGAGAGAGGAGTAGGGAGAGTGGCAGAGAAGAGGAGAAAGGGAGACATCAATGTATAGTTGCCTTTCACCTGCCTCTAGATGCAGACCTGGCTAGAGACCTGGCTTGCTACCTGATTATGTGCCCTGGCTGGGAATTTAACCAGTGACCTTTGGGTTTGCAGGCTGTTGCCTTATCCATTGTGCCACCGGCCAGGGCCTATGTGTTTTTTTTTTTTTTTTTTTTTTTCTTTTTCTTAGTCCCTTCACCTTTTTTTCCAGCCCAGGAACAGTATGGTGATTACCAGAGGGAAAGGAGGGGTGTTAGGAAGTAGAAGAGGGTGATGGAAGGACATTTGACATAGGACGGTGAACATACAATACACTATACAGCTGATGTGTTCCAGAATTGTACACCTGAAACCTATATAAATTTATTAACCAATGTCATCCCAATAAATTTAATTTAAAAAGTTCTCAAAAATCTGACACTTTGTGATATTTCAGCTTTCAAGACAATGTGACATACTTAATCTCATTAGTTATTACATTTAGTAAAGTTATTTACAATTTACCGAAACAAATAGAATCATCCCTTCCTTTGCATCTTCATCTGTTTTATATGTATACCAAATGATGAACACGGCGCACATGACTAATTTTTTGTCACCTAATTTTATTATTCTCTATAGCATGTATAACTCCCTGGTATATCTTTTCATAATAACTTATAAGCTGCTTGAAAGTAGAGGTAGCTACTCTCTGTATTGATGTTACAACCATCAATACTTTCCAAAATATTCAGTCCAAAAGATCTATAAACTGTATTTCCATCCTTCAAAGAGGACCCAGAAAGCACTAAATAAATATTTTTAAATTAACAAATGAATACTTTTTCAATTCTAAGAATTCCCACATTTGAAGATGCAGGTTAAAAAACAATAAAGCAAGTTCATAAGGGTGGACAGGGCTGCTGTGTTTTGCCATGACATTTAGGGTTTATCTTTAGGGAAGATGACTATTACACAAGAATATTTAAAAGACACAGCCCTGGCTGGTGTGACTCAGTGGATTGGGCACTGGTTTGCAAACCCAAAGGTCGCTGGTTCTATCTCCAGTCAGGGCACATAACCAGGTTGCAGGCCAGGTCTCCAGCCAGGTCCCCAGCTGGAGGCAGGGGTTACATGGATGCTTCTCTCCCTTTCTTCTCCCTCCCTTTAAAAAAAGTAAAATAAATAAAAAATTTTTAAAGGACATATATACAACCAGCTTATTCTCAAAGATGAAAAGGGTAGAATGAAAAACAATAAGAAAAAGTCACAAGAAAGTACTTTTCTTCTCAGTATAAAGAAAACTTCTAAAGAAGCAGAGCTTTATGAAATGAAAAGGGCTGCCTTCCCTTTTCAATGAAATTCTCAACTGACAAAACTATTCAAGTATATCCTGATCGGTTATTGATTTAGGAAGCAAATAGACAGGATTCAGTTTGAATTATTTCTTACATTAAATTATTTAAAGCAGTTTTATGACATAAACAATATATTTTGCATGTGACAGTATTAAACACTAAAACAAGGTATCTAATAATTAATATCCATTGTCTTCCTCCTTGCTATTCCCTCTATCTTTAGGTAGAATATGATTTTCAATCTTTCAGGGCATTATTTATATGCACAAATACTATAAAATAAAAACTAACTAGAACCCTGGCTAGTGTGGCTCAGTAGATCGAGTACCGGCCTGAGAAACCAAGTTTTGCTGGTTCAATTCCCAGTCAGGTCACATACCTAGGTTGCAAGCCAGGTCTCCAGCCAGGTGCCCAGCTGGAGGCAGGTAAAAGGCAACCATACATTGATGTTTCCCTACCTTTCTTCCTCCCTCCATTCCCCTCTCTCTATAAATAATGAGTAAAATCTTTTTTAAAAACTACCTATAATTAAACATTTGTTTTAAGAATAATTTCTGTCTCATTGTCATTGATAACAAATAACCTATCATCAAAACTAAAATTCTCTTATTTAACTAAAAATGATTAACAGGAATAGCTATCAGTTTAGGAGGAAGCTTTATAATTTAAAACACTACCTCTCTTCCTTAAATAAGAAATCTCCCACCTCTGAGTGATATGAGATTCTGGAAGATGTAAAAGAAACATTTGAATTACGTATAGTTTAATTATTCAGTGTCTGGAATTAACATCAATTAGAAGGTGTACAATGTTATATTTTTTATCAAGAACTAACATACTGCCTGTGTTACTTTTCTGAAGGTATAAGTATAAACACTTTATTGCATTGTTTTTGGTAGATTATAGACAGAGTCATTATTTTCACCATTTCACTCTCTTCTTTCATATTTGCCAATTTTAGTCATCACAATCAGAGAATTTCTACCCATAATTATCTTTCTAGAGCTACTTCTAACTTTTGGTGGGTGACAGGAGGAAAATTCTTTTAAAATGACTGAGTTTAATAGATGTTTTGGGGAAGACTTAACAAGGACTTATTTTTTAACCATTACTCGAATCCTGTGTATATTTAATTGTTATTACAGTTTGCTTGTGATGCAGTTTTTATATTTAATTGATATTTGTTTAATTGATATCTTCACCTTTAAGGGTGAAGATAAATCAGTATGTATGGCTGTTCTATGGCTGTTGTTGTTAAAGGACTGGCTGAGAATAATTCAGCATACAGCATAGTTTCTAATATAGTTCAAAACAACTACTCAATCTGAAAAACAACCTGAGGGTATGTGTGTGTTTGTGTGTATATAGATTTACTATCTCTCTATCTTTTTCTTTCTGTCTCTCTCTGTCTCTCTCTCTCTCTCTAAATATATACATACATATATATATATATATATATATTTAAATATATATATATATATATATTTAAAAGGAATACAAATGATGAGTATGTTGAGTGAACTAAAGATTGTAACATATTTACCTGATCGACTAATGGAAATATCTTCTTTGAATTCTCTCAATAAAAAATTTTGAGCACCTCAAAAGAAAAACTTGTTTAATTATATTTTTCCATTCAAACTAATTTTAAAAAATATACTTAACTTCAAAGAAATTGAGTAAAATGTCACTTTACATGTGTGTACTAAAATAAGAGAAACAATGGTTCAAATACGGAAGGGAAATAGTTTTAGAAAAAGAGCTCTTCATTTTTTTCTCCTTATCCTGGGTAATGTTTATTAAACCTGATAAATAATATAAGATCACTACTTCTACTGAAGGAGTAATGAATGTAAGTAATATTTAAACTAATTTCCAGTGATTAAGTACTATAAGTTTAAACTGGTAGCTATAAGTTACTCTTTCAAATATATTATTTTATTTTATTATTATTACTTTTAAAGAGTTTATTCATTATTTATATAGAGAGGGGAACAGAGGGAGGAAGAAAGATAGGGAAATATCAATGTATGGTTGTCTTTCACCTGCCTCCAGCTACGGACCTGGCTGGAGGCAGGTGAAAGGCAACCATACATTGATGTTTGTCTCCCTCTCTGCCTGTCTCCCTTCCTCTCTCTCTGGAAATAATAAATAAAATCTTTTAAAAAAAATGTGATGTTAGAAATATCATTAAAAAAAAAAAAAGAAATCTGGTCAAAGGCAGATAAAATTCCCCATTGAAACAGTCAGAAAATAGTGTTTGCATATACCTTAAAGTTACTTTTAACTTGTGGACTCAGGAAACTAATAATGTTAAGATTCACCTTAAAGATTCTTGTGAGTGTATGTGTATCTGTGTATGACAAGTACAAAAACTGAAAGAAACACTTGTCTCTGAATTTACATTTTTTGACATTTAATATACCATTTAAGACTATTTCAAGCTTGGGTTGCCTTATAATATCCTATTCAGGGATTTCTTAACATTCTCTCTAATTTTGTTCTTTGACTAAATTCACTTTTTAATAGGGCCCAATGAGACTGATTAAAGTCATGAGTTATTTTACATGAGCTATGTAAGATAATTCATAACAGGATACAGAAGTTTCATTCCACCAAAGGGAATTGCCTGGTTGCCCTGGTGTAACCTATGGCTAATTATGGCAAAACCAGATCAAATTGTCTGAGGAAGTATAAGAAATTAGCTACCCTATACTCCAACTGTGCCTTGAGACCATCTTCTCATTAACCTCATCAAAGACATGATTTTATCTCTCTTAGGTATCTCTCTAACTGGCAAACTTAACTGAAAATGGAGTATTTTTTGGATATCTAGTGGGAATCACACTATTTGGAAACTATCAAAATAGAAATGGCTCCAAACATGCTACCCTGAGGATGACTTCATTTTTAATTTAAAATAGTTGTATAAATGTACTCCAAGGGCAAAGATGATTAATGGCAACAACAGAGGAGTGTTATGCGAGTTTCTGATTGGTCTCCAGGGTTTGTTGCATTAAAGATGTAAACTTATTTTAACTCTAAACTCCAGAAGTCGTATTTGACACTTTAGGTGAAAAGGACACTTAAAAGGTTTTTTTTCCCCTCTTACATAATTAAGATTTTATGCTTCTCAAAGACAAGTTAATCAGGAAATTCTCCATTATACACACTATCAGGATTACAGTGGGTAAAACCTATTTATCAAGAAGTATTTTTCTTTTATCTAATGTAAATATAGATGAAGTATTATGAAACTTTTAAATTTGTAATATGGAAAGTTGAATTCTAGTAGTGAATTGGTACCAACAAGGAGTGTGCGCATGAGATAATTATTTTATATTTGGGAGAGTTGCCATTTAAAACTTTTAAGAATATCAGCCTTATATTGTAGATTGTTTTAAAGACTAAATTTTAAAACCCATACAAATTCATGTATATTCCATTTCCTACTCTACTCTGCAGGCTGAACCATAGTCAACTCAAAAGGCCGGGTACCTATCATATTTTAGGGAAAGTAAAACAAATGTCTAAAATAAGAGAGTTGTCTTTAAAATACTCATTCTTGTCAAACACAAGTTACCATTAAGTGTACCTTCAAAAATTACCATGTTTTCTGGGGAAAGCAATGGGAGAAAAATGGGACAACTATAATAGAACAACAATAAAAAATACCATGATTTTCTTCTTCACACTATTTCTTCTTCAATCTAAAGTAGGGAAACAATAATTAAATAGAAATAAAAAATAATAAGCCATCTAGAAAATCCCCAAATAGCTGGAATTAAATAATATCTAAAATTCAATGTCAAAACAAGCATAAAAAAAACAGGTAACTGAATAATTTTCCCTAAATATCAGAATTATTGTGATGAAGCTAAAGCAGAGCTTAAAGGAAAATAAAGAGTAATGAATGCATATATAAGATAACAAAAAAAGTCCGAAATACTTATTTAAGATTCTACCTTTGGAAACTAGGAAAATGAGAAAAACCAAAAAGCAAAATGAACAGTAGAAAGGAAATAATAAAAATGAAAGAAGGCACTGCAACTAAGAAAAAAGAAAAACTGGAGTAAAAGAGTAAAGAAAAATATTATCTATAATGTGTTTCTGTAAAAACATGAATAAAATTGATAACTCTAGCTATCTTAAAATGAAAAAAAAGGACACAATTAACTGATGTCAAGAATAAAAAAACTCATGGACATAGACAACAGTGTGGTGATTGTGGGAAGGGGTAGAGGATATAAAGAAGCTAAATAACAATGGAAAAAAGCACAATAAAAAATTAAAAATTAAAAATTTAAAAAGAATAAGAGGGCATCAATACATATTAAAAGATATTTTAAAATAATACTATAAATAGATTAGTGCCAAACATTCAATGACATAAGTAAGATTTTAAAATTCTTTAAAAGACAAAAAAATACCTCAAGATTATTCAAAAAGAAATAGATGCAAAAATTCTCAATGACAGACAAACTAACAATTCAGCTGCAAATTTAAAAGATCATATACCATGACCAAAGTATGATTCTCTCCTGGAATACAAGGATGGTTTTACATATAAAAATGAATCAATGTGATACACATTAAAAGAAAAAATGGAGGAAGTATGATAATCTCAATTGATGCAGAACAAGCATTTGACAAAATTTTAAATCTTTTATTATAAAAACACTAAAGAAACTATGAATAGAAGTATTTCATCATAGCAAGGGCTATATGTGAAAAAGAGACATGCTTAACAATGGAATTATACTTAACAAAAAAGACTAAACTCTTTCACTCTAAGATCAGAAAAAAAGCAAGAATGCCCACTTTTGCTGATTCAATTCAACGAAGCACAATAGTCTTAGAAAATTGTTGGGAAAAAAAAATTAGAAAGGAAAAGGAAACATGATCTCTGATTACAGATTGCATGAATTTTTATGTAAAAAAACCTATTTCACACACACACACACACACACCCTCTTAGAGCTAATGAAATATCAGGATACAAAGTATCAAGATAAAATAGGTGAAGAGATTAAATAAAACAAAACAAAACAAAACAAAAAACTCATGCACACAGATAACAGTATGGTTATTACCAGAGGGAAGGGGACAATGGGGGCAGAGGAAGAAGATAAATGGTGCTAAATGGTGACTGAAGGACAAAAAAACTTTGGATAGTGAGCACAAAGTGCAATGTGCAATGATGTATTGTAGAATTTTACAATTGAAATTCGTATAAATTTATTGGCCAATATAAACCCAATAAATTCAATAGAAAAGATACAAAGTCAGCATGCATTTTTATAAAACAACAATGAATAATGTGGAAAAATTAAGAAACAATTCCAAATACAATGAAAAAGGAATAAAATACTTAGAAATTAACCAAAGAGGTGAAAGACGTGTACAATGGAAACTGTGAAATATTACTGAAATAATAAATAAGACAAATAAGTGGAAACATACTGTATAGCATGTTCATGGAATAGAAGAGTTAATATTGTGAAGATGCAAATACTACCCAACACAATCTACAGATTAATGTATTTGCCAGCAAAATCCTAGTGATTTTCAAATTAGTGTTTTGAGATTCTTTGCATATATTCCCAGAAGTGGAAATCCTGGGTCAAAAGGCACTTGCATTTTTTAATTTGTGAGAAAACTCCATATTGTTTTCCACAATGGCTGCACCAGTCTGCATTCCCACCAACAGTGCACTAAAGCTCCCTTTTCTCCACATTCTCACCAGCCGTTGTTTGTTGATTAATGAGCCATTAGACTGGTGTGATGTGGTGTCTCATTGTGGTTTTAATTTTCATCTCTCTGATGGCTAGTGATGTTGAACGTTTTTTCATTTGCCTATGTCCTCCTTGAAGAAGTGTCTATTCTGGGGGAGGATGAAGGAGAGAGGAAGAAAGTGGGGAGAGAAGGGGTAGGGTTTAGATGAGGAGCTAATGTGAAAGATCCATGGACATGAGCAAAGAGGTGGGGATTGACTAGGGAAGATGGGAGAGGGGATAAGGGAGATCAATGGGGGAAAAAATGAAACAACTGTAATAAATCAATTAAAATTTTTTTCACTTTGTAAATTAAAAAAAGAAAAAGAAAAAAAGGTGGGGGAAAGGGATGTGCCTATTCTGGTCCTTTGCCTAATTTTTAATTGGATTATTTGTTTTCCTTGTGTTGAGTCATATAAGTTCTTTATATATTTTGGAGAATAAACCCTTGTCCAATGCATCATTAGCAAATATGTTCTCCTATACAATGGATTCCCTTTTCATTTTGATGATGTATTTTTCTGTTGTTGTTGTGTAGATGCTTTTCAATTTGGTGTTATCCCAATCATTAATTTTCTCCTTTGTTTTCAAGGTCTTAGCAAATATATTGGCAAACAAAAATGCTACATAACATATCTGAAATTTTATTGCCTATGTTTTCCTTTAGGATTTTTATTGTATTGCGACATATTTAACTCTATCATCCTAGTGTGTGGTGGAAGTTGGTGGTCTAGGACTAACCCTGTTCGCCTAACACCATTTATTAAAGAGGCTGTCCTTATTCCTTTGTCAAATTAATATAGATTTATTTCTGTGCTCTATTCTGTTCCATTGATCTATGTGTCTGTTCTTGTGCCCGTACCAGACTGTTTTGTTTACAGTGGCCTTATAGTATATTTTTATATCAGATATTCTGTTCCCTCCAACTTTGTTCTTTTTTCTCAAGATTCCTGAGGCTATTCAGGGTCTTTTTTGTTTCCATGTAAAGTTTTTAAAATATTTGTTGTAGATCTGTGAAATATGCCATTGGTATTTCAGTAGGAATTGTGTTTTGTGTTGAATCTATATATTGCTTTGAGGAGTAAGTATATTTTAATGAAGTTAATTCTTTCAATCCATGAACACAGTATACGCTTCCACTTATTCATATTTTTTCTCAATTTTTTCTTCAGTGGCCTAGTTTTCCAAATGCAGATCTTTCATCTTCTTGATTAAGTGTATTTCTAGGTACCTCATTTTTTTGTTGCTGCAATAGTAAATGGAATTGTCTTCTTAGTTTCTCTTTCTGATAGCTGGTAACTGGTGTATAGAAAGGCCATCCATTTCTGAGTATTGGTTTTGTATCCTGCTACATTGCAAAAATTATTTTTTTAGAGCCAGTAGTTTTTTAGTGGGGCCTATAGTGTTTTCAATGCACAATATCAAGTTATCTGCAAATAACAACAGTTTTGTTTCTTTATTTCCAATTTGAATGCATTTTATTTCTTCCGCTTGTGTATTGCTGTGGCTAATATTTCCAGTCCTATGTTGAATAATCGTGGTGAAAATGGACATTCCTGTCCTGTTCCTGATCTTAGAGGAACAATTTTAGTTTTTGAACATTGAGTATGATGTTGGCTGTAGGTTTTTTGTATATGGCCTTTATTATGTTGAGGTATGATCCATCTCTTCTCACTTTGCTGAGAGTTTTTATCATAAATGGGTGCTGGGTTTTATCAAATGCTTACTCTGTATCTATTGATATGATCATGTGATTTTAATGTTTCATTTTGTTTACATGATGTATCAAATTTATTGATTTAAAATGTTGTACCAACCTTGCATCCCTGGGATAAATTCCATTTGATCATGGTGTCTGATTTTTTTTTTTTTTTTGGTGCCAATTTTAAATATTTTTATTTAAGCCATCGCATTTTCCACTTTAAAATACAGTACTTATAAAGTGCATTGTTTCCTTTCCCTGTGCACATAGTCCATATTCAAGTATCAAGAATACTCAGTTTTATTATACAGTAGCTCAACTTTTAAAACTGCCATGGGTTTTGCTACAAATTCAGGTCCTTTAATATTTTGAGTGGAACAATGCTAAATCTAGGCAAGAGGTTGGCTTAATCAATCTCTTCAATGGTGGGCCCATAGGAGGCACCCCCAGATGGAGGGGCTCCACCCCCAGTGGAGCCCCCAGGCATTCCTCCTGGCATGCTTCCTGCACTCTGGTACAGCTTAGTGATGATTGGGTTGCAGACTTTTTCGAGCTCTTTCTGCTGATGTTCAAATTCTTCCTTTTCTGCAGTCTGGTTCTTATCAAGCCAGTTGATAATTTCATTGCACTTGTCAAGAATTTTCTGTTTGTCCTCATCATTGATCTTGCCCTGAAGTTTTTTTGTTTGTTTTTTTTTAAGATTTTATTTATTATTTTCAGAGAGAGAGGAAAGGAAAGTGGTAGAGAAGCAGAGAAACATCAGTGTATGGTTGCCTTTCACCTGCCTCCAGCCACAGACCCGGCTGGAAACCTGGCTTGCAACCTGGTTATGTGCCCTGGCTGGGGAATCGAACCAGCGACCTTTGGGTTTGCAGGCTGGCACCTTATCCACTGTGCTACCAGCCAGGGCTTGAAGTTTTTAATCTCCAACAGTTGCTTTCATATGAAATGCATAAGACTCCAGGGAGTTCTTAGAAGACACCTTGTCCTGCTGCTTTTCATCCTCAGCTTTGTACTTCTCATCTTCCTGGACCATGCACTCAATGTCTTCCTTGCTCAGGCGACCCTTGTCATTAGTGATGGTAATCTTGTTCTCTTTTCCTTTACTTTTATCCACAGCAGAGACATTAAGGATGCCATTGGCATCAATATCAAAAGTGACTTCAATCTGAGGAACACCACGAGATGCAGGAGGTATGCCTGTGAGTTCAAACTTGCCAAGCAGGTTGTTATCCTTGGTCATGGCACGCTCACCTTCATAAACCTGAATGAGCACCCGAGGCTGGTTGTCAGAGTAGGTGGTGAAGGTCTGTGTCTGCTTGGTAGGAATGGTAGTATTGCACTTGATGAGGATGGTCATGACTCCACCAATGGTCTTAATACCAAGGGAGAGAGAAGTAACATCCAACAATAGCAAGTCTTGGACATTTTCAGATTTGTCCCCAGAGAGGATGGCTGCCTGGACAGCTGCACCATAAGCAACAGCCTCATCAGGGTTGATGCTGTTATTCAGCTCTTTTCCACTGAAGAAGTCCTGCAGGAGTTTCTGAATCTTGGGGATACAGGTAGAACCCCCCACCAGGACAATATCATGGATCTGGGACTTGTCAAGCTTGGCATCCCAAAGGGTTTTCTCCACAGGGTCCAGGGTGCCACAGAAGAGGTCAGCATTCAACTCTTCAAACTGAGCCCAGGTGATAGAGGTACAGAAGTCAATTCCCTCATAGAGGGAATCAATCTCAATACTGGCCTGGGTACAGGAAGAGAGAGTACACTTAGCACGTTCACAAGCAGTGCAAACAGCCCTCTTGTTCTCACTGATGTCCTTCTTGTGCTTGCGCTTGAACTCTGCAATGAAGTGGTTGACCATTTGGTGGTCAAAGTCTTCTCCACCCAAGTGGGTGCCACCAGCTGTAGATTTGACCTCAAAGATTCCATCTTCAATGGTAAGAATTGACATATCGAAAGTGCCACCTCCCAAGTCAAAGATCAGCACGTTTCTTTCAGCTCCAACCTTTTTATCCAAGCCATAAGCAATAGCAGCAGCAGTTGGCTCATTGATGATTCTCAGCACATTGAGACCAGCAATAGTTCCAACATCTTTGGTATTCTGATGCTGAGAATTGTTGAAGTAAGCAGGTACTGCGACCACAGCATTGGTAACAGTCTTTCCAAGGTAGGCTTCTGCGATTTCCTTCATCTTTGTCAAAACCATAGATGACACCTCCTCTGGATAGAAACTTTTTGTCTCTCCTTTGTATTCTACTTGAACCTTGGGCCTGCCAGCATCATTCACCACCATGAAAGACCAGTGCTTCATGTCAGACTGGACAACAGAGTCATCAAATCTGCGTCCAATTAAGCATTTGGCATCAAAAACTGTGTTGGTAGGATTCATTGCAACCTGATTCTTTGCAGCATCACCAATCAATCGTTCGGTATCAGTGAAGGCGACATAACTTGGGGTGGTTCGATTTCCCTGAACATTGGCAATTATTTCCACTTTTCCATGCTGGAAGACACCCACACATGAGTAGGTGGTGCCAAGATGGATGCCAACTGCAGGTCCCTTGGACATGGTTGCTTGAGCACGCTTGCGGCTGACAAAGTCGCACACCAGAACGGCTACCTCGTGTTCAATGAGCAGTGTATGATCTTTTTAGTGTAATCCTGGGTCCAGTTTGCCAGTATTTTGTTGAGGATTTTAGCATCTAGGTCATCAGCAATATTGACCTGTAATTTTCATTCTTTGTTGTGTCTTTACCTGGTTTTGGAATTAGGATAATACTGGCCTCACATAAATAGTTTGGGAGTATTCCCTCTTGAATTTTTTGGAATAATTTGAGAAAGATAACATTCAAGGCTCTTCCCTAAATGTTTGGTAAAAATTCTCCTGTGAAGCCATTTGGTTCAGGGTTTTTGTGGCTGGGAGATTTTTGATTACTGCTTCAATTTCAGTAGTTGTTATTCTAGAATTCGGGCTTTCTGCCTCTTCAGTTTTAGAAGATTATATGTTTCTAAAACTTAGCCCATTTCACCCAGGATGACAAATAGTTGTTCATAGTAACGATTTACAATCCTTTATATTTCTGATTTCTCTTCTTTCACCTCCAATTTTATTTTGTTGGGTCCTCTCTTTTTCTCTTGATAAGTCTGGTTAAAGGCTTGAAAATACTGTTTATCTTTTCAAAGAACCAGCTCCTGGATATATTTATCTTCTAAATTGTTCTTTTAGTCTCTGTGTCATTTAATTCTACTCTGATCTTGATTATTTCCTTCCTTCTACTTACTCCAAGCTTTTGTTTTTTGTTTTGTTTCTCCATTCTTCTAGATGTAGGGTTAAAATTTTTCTGTTTTTTTTTTTTGGTAGGTCTGATTGCTATGAACTTTCCTCTCAGGATTGCCTTCACTGTGTCCTATAGGTTTTGGGCTGTTGCGTGTTCATTTCCATTTGTTTCCAGATTTTAAAAGAATTCTTCCTTTATCTCATTGTTCATCCATTCATCATTTAATAGCATATTATTCAGTCCACATGAATTTTAATGTTTTTGAGTTTTTTTCCTGAGATTGGTTTCTAATTTCAAGCTGTTGTGATCTGAGAAACTGCTTGGTATGATTTCAATTTTCTTGAATGTGTGAGGCTTGTTTTGTGTCCTACCATCTGGTGTTCCATGTGCATTTGAAAAGAATGTATTTTGCTTCTTTAGGGTGAAAAGTTATGTATATATCTATTAAGTCCATTTGATTTAGTGTTGATCAATGCTGAAATACATTTGTTGTTTCTTTACTTAGAAAATCTATCCATCTTGTTGTTGAAAATGGGATGTTAAAATACCCTACTATGAATGTGTTGCTATTGGTATCCTTCTTGAAGTCTTCCCAGATTTTCTTTATATATTTGGATGCTCCTATATTGGGTGCATATATGTTTACAAGGGTTATATCTTTTTGATGGATTGGTCCCTTAAGTATTGTGAAGTATCCTTCTTGTCTCTTTTTATGTCCTTTGTTTTAAAATCTGAATATAAGTATTGCTACCTCAGCTTTCTTTTTCATGTCTTTTTGCTTGGAATATTTTTCCATCTCTTCACTTTCGGTCCATGTAGACCTTTTATTCTGAAATGGGTCTCTTGTAGACCACATATATGTGGGTCATTTTTTCTTATCCATTCAGCTACCCTATGTCTTTTTATTGGTGCATTTAATCCATTTACATTTAGGTTATTACTGATAGATACTTATTCTTTGACATTTTTCTCTTTGTACCTGTGTTCTCCTCTTGCTCTTATTTTCCTCTTCTTAAATAAGTCCCCTTAGCATCTCTTGCAATGCTAGTTCAGTGGAGATGTTTTCTTTAAGCCTTCTTTTTATCTTGAAAACTCCTTATTTCAACTTCCATTTAAAATGAGGGCCTAGTTGAGTTAGAGTAGTCTTGGTTACAGGCCTTTGATTTTCATTACTTTTTGTATATTTCTTGCCATTCCCTTCTGGACTGTAGTATTTCTGTTGCAAAATCAGCTAATAGCCCTATCAAAGCTCCCATGTATAGTAGTAGCTATTTCTCCCTGGCTGTCTTTAAGATTCTCTCTTTGTGTTTGAATTTTGCTATTTTAATTATGCTGTGTCTTGTCATGGGCCTCTTTGGGTTCATCTTGATTGGTACCCTCTATGCTTCCTGTACTTGCATGACTTTTTCTGTCATGAAGTTAGGGAAGTTTTCTGTCATTACTTTTTCAAACAGGTTTTCTATCTCTTGCTCCTTTTCTTCTACTTTTGGTGTTTCTATGATATGGATATTCCTTATGTTCCAAATCACTGATTTGAACCCCCAACTTCATTCCCTTCACTATTAGTTCTTTGTAAATTTTTCTTTATTTCACTTAATGTAGCCTAAATTTCTTCCCTTATGCATTTGCCAAATTTATTGAGTTCTCAGAGAATCCTTAGCACCAGTGTTTTGCACTTTGCCTCTGATAGGTTGACTATCTCTGTTTTGCTTAGTTATTTTTCTGGAATTTTGACCTGCCTTTCATTTGGACCATATTTCTTTGTCTCTTCAATTTGGCAGCCTTCCTGTATTTGTTTCTGTGTATTAGGTAGAACTGCCTTAACTCTGTCTTGGCGCACCTGCTACATTGAAAAGGGTAGAGCCTTAGGTATTCATCAGAGTGGGAAAACCCATTTTGCCGCTTTTTGGTGCTATATGTTTGAGAGAGGTCAGAGAGGGAATAATGTTATTTGCTCAGCATTTGCTCCATTTTCCATATGCAGCTGGCAACCCTTTAGTTATTGACCTGGTGGTTATTATGGTTTTTAATTAAATTTGCCAAAAGTGCAACTTCATACCAATAAAATTTTGAGATCAATATTATTTTTTAAGTAATATTATATTTTATATCTAGGTGTTACAAAGGTTTGCTGTTCTAGTTTTGTTCGCTTTGAATATCAAAAATTTCAGCTTATAAATATATTACTAAATCAATATATTAATACACATTACATTTATTAATATATCTGCATGTACATTTGTATATATAGTTAATTTTTTGTAAAATTTTTAATTTTGTTAATGTTTTGTTTCTAAGTTCATAGCTTAAATGCAGCAATATTTTCACCAATATATCCTCTGGTACAAGGGAAATAAAGGAAAGAATAAATGAATGGGACTACCTCAAATTAAAAAGCTTCTGCACAACTAAAGAAACTATTATCAAAAGAACCCAGTGTATGAGAGAACATATTTGCCAATGATACATTGGGCAAGGTTTTGTTCTCCAAAATATATAAAGAATTCATATGACTCAACACAAGGGAAATAAATAATCCAACTAAAAATTAGGCAAAGGACCAGAATAGACACTTCTCCAGGGAGGACATAGACAAGTGAAAAAATGCTCAACATCACTATCCATTAGAAAGATGAAAATTAAAACTACAATGAGATATCTTTTCATATCTGTCTAAGTGGCTGAGTTCAGAGAAGTAATTCAATACCAACTCATACATGTGGTGTGGGGACAGGGGAGCACAGCCATCTTCTTCCCTGAAGTCTGAATGACACCCCCCATGGGAGATCAGGGGTCCTCTTCTCCTTGTTCTATAAGAAGCCCTCTAAGAAACAGCATCTGACATTGGCTTACACCAGAGTCAGACAATATGAGACATAATCAAAAGGAGAACACAGCAGACAAACATTAAACCGTGCTGTGACAAATTCCACTTCATTCTTTTTTATTCTTTTTGTTAACTTTTCTTTTGAATAGCTTTTTCTCATTTTTCTTTCTTTTGTTTTTTTTTTAAAGATTTTATTTATTATCTCCAGAGAGAGGGGTAAGGAGAGAGGCAGAGAGAAAGAGAGACATCAACGTATGGTTACCTTTCACCTGCCACCAGCTACAGACCTGGCTGGAGACCTGGCTTGCAACCTGGTTATGTGCCCTAGCTGGGGAATTGAACCAGCCATCTTTGGGTTCACAGGCTGGCAACTTATCTGCTGTGCCACCAGCCAGGTTTTCTTATTTTTCTTTCTAATCTCATATTTTACTCTTTCCTCTTCTTACTCAATTTTGTCTTATTCCTTTCTTTTCTTATTTTTAAATTATGTTTGTCCCCTTTTGTGGTGATTCCCTATTTCTATTCCTTACTGTTATTGTTTCTCCTCTCTTTATCCTTTTACAGTCATTTTTCTTTTCTTTGGGCTTCTTGCATTCTTTGCTTTAAATAATATTCTAACTCTCTTTTCACTTTTATTATTCTTTGCTCTCTCATCATTGATTTTGCTGCTGCTGTTGTTGGTTTGTGTGTGTGTGTGTGTGTTTTTGGCATGCGTGGGTTTTGTTTTCTGTATTGTTTTGTTTTGTTCTGTCAGCACTTATACAACAGTGTACAAGACATAATGGAGGTTAAGCCTCTCTAGTCAGCCAGACAGAGGAGAGAACACACCAATGAGTGGGTCAACAAAAATCAAGACCCAAATATTATAGAAGATCCCACATAAACTACACAAGGAGCATTCTTACCGTGTCCAGTTCAGGAGATCAGGAGGCATGCAACACTGAGCCCCACAGGACTACTACCACATAAGGCCATCCCACAAATACAATGAGTAAAGACAGATCTAATACAAACAAACAAAATAGTAGGCTAAAAAAGGGAGACAAACAATCTCCAAAAAAGAAAAGAAAAGAAAATGATGAATCCTCAGAAAAAGAACTGGATGAAATTGAGGCAAGCAATTTATGAGGCATAGAGTTCAAAGTAATGGTTATAAAAATGCTTAAGAAACTTAATGAGAACTACAAGGAGCTTAGTGGGAACTACATCAGCATGACAAAGGACACAGAAACCATAAATAAGAGCCAGTTGGAAATGAAGAATGCAATATCTGAAACGAATGCACAAGGGAAACTAAAAGCAGGCTGGATGACCAAATCAGTGATTTAGATGACAAGGCAGAGAAAAACATCAAATCATAGCAACAAAAAGAAGAAAGACTCAAAAAGAACAAGGAAAGTTTAAGGGAACTTTAGGACAACATGGAACATAACCATATCCTCATCATAGGGATACTGGAAGGAGAAGAAAGTGAGCAAGAGATAGAAAATCTGTTTGAAGAAATAATGACAGAAAAGTCCCCTAACCTGGTGAATGAAAAAGTCACACTAGTTCAGGAAGCACAAAGAGTCCCAAACAAGAACCCAGAGAGACCCAAACCAAGACTCACTATAATTAAAATGGCAAGGTTTAAAAACAAAGAAAAATCTCTTAACAGCAGCAAGAGAGAAACCTACAAAGGAGCTCCAATAAGACTGTCGGCTGATTTCCTAACAGAAACACTTTAGGCCAGAAGGGATTGGCATGAAAATTCAAATGAATGAAATGCAAATATCTGTAACCAAGACTACTGTAGCCAGTAAGGCTATCATTTAAAACTGAAGGAGAAATAAAGAACTTCCCAGCCAATAAAAATCTAAAAGAATTCATTAATATCAAACCAGCATTAGAAGAGATGTTTAAAGGACTACTTTAAGAAGAAGTAATAGAGACATAAACATAGGTATAAAGGAACAAAATAGTAATTAATAAGTACCTATCAATAATAATCTTAATCCTCAACAAAATACCAGCAAACCAGATATAGCAATACATTACAAAGATTACATGCCATGATCAAGTGGCATTCATCCCAGAGATACAAGGATGGTATAACAAATCAATAAACATAATACACCACATAAACAAAATGCAAGATGAAGAAAGCCGTATGATCATATCAATAGATACTCCCAAAAAATTTGATAAAGTAACATCACTCATTTATGATACAAAAAAGCTCAGCAAAGTGGGAATTGAGGGAGCATACCTCAACATAAGAAAGGCAATACAAGACAAACCTACATACAACATCATACTCAATGGGCAAAAGCTCTTCCACTTAAGATCGGGAACAAGACAAGGGTGTTCACTCTCTCTATTTCTATTCAACATAGTTTTCAAAATTTTAGCTACAGTGACCAGAAAAGAGAAAAGAATCAAAGGCATCCAAGTTGGAAAGGAGGAAATAAAACTGTCATTACTTACAGATGACATGATAGTGTACATAGAAAACCCTATAGGTTCCACCAGAACACTACTTAATTTAATAAGTGAATTTGGCAAAATAGCTGGATACAAAGTCAATATCCAGAAAGTGAAGGCATTTTTGTACAACAATGAAACATCAGAGGTTGAAACTAGAAAATAAATCACATTTACTATAGCAACAATAAAAATAAATTACCTGGGAATAAACTTAATCACGGAGATAAAAGACCCATTCTTAGAAAACTACAGAACACTGAAGAAATCAAGAAAGATGCAAATAAATGGAATTGTATACCATGTTCATGGATGGGAAGAATTAACATCATAAAAACATCCATACTACCCAAAGCAATTTATAGATTCAACCCAATCCCTATTAAAATACCAACGACATATTTAACAGATTTAGAACATATACTTTAAAATTTTATATGGAGCCATAAATGACCTGAATAGTAACAGCAATCATAAGAAGGAAGAACAAAATAGGAACAATCACAATACCAGATATCAAACTATATTACAAAGCCATTGTAATCAAAACAGTCTGGTATGGTATAAGAATAGACATGTAGATAAATGGAACAGAACAGAGAGCCCAGAAAGAAACCCAGGACTCTATGAGCAACTAATATTCAACAAAGTGGGAATGAACATAAAATGGAGTGAAAATAGCCTCTTCAATAAATGGTGTTGGGAGAACTAGACAGGAATATGCAAAAAAAATGAAGATAGACCACCAACTTACACTATACACAAGGACTAAACTCAAAATGGATAAAAGACTTAAACATAAGCTGTGACACCATAAAAGCCCTAGAGGAAAACACAGGTAGTAAAATTTCAGATATTCCATGCAGCAAAGTTTTTGTCCATAAATCTCCTAGAACTAGGGAAATAAAGAAAAGAATTTTAAAAATACAATTACATCAAAACAAAATGTTTCTGATCAGCTAAAAAAATCAGCAAAGGGAGTCGGGAAGATGGCGACAGAGTAGAGAGCAGTGCTGATGGTATTCTCGAGTACCAAAGCAGCTAGAAGACAAGATAGGGAGTGTGAGACGTCTTCAGGACCCTAGGAATTGGAGCGGGCAGCATCTGGACACAGGGGAGCACAGCCCAGAGGCAGAGGAGGCCAGCAGGACAATAGGTGAGGCGTTCCCAACTGACCAGCCGGCGGGCCAAGGTCGGCTCTGGACAGTGGTGGCTCTGCCCAGAGGGGCGAGTTTGACTGAGGCAGCTCCAGGCTCCCTGGCCACTGGAAGTCTCAACAGTGAAGTGCAGGCCGCGAGTGCAAACGCCGTAGGGAACGTGGAATTGAACTCTTGCAGGGGAGGGACTGTGTGAGAGACTCACTCTGGCAACAGGGAGAGGAAGCTCCTCACAGGGCTAGAGGTGGAGGAGAAGAGTCCTGTCGGAAGCCGGAGCGGGGCAGAGGGGAAGTGCACCGTCCAGGGCAGCAAGAGGGCCGAAAACAGTGCTGCTGGGCCACCGGGGAAACAGCAGCTAGAAGCCCCTGCAAGGGGGGAGGCCCAGCCCTGCACAACCACACAGGCCCCCAGGTTCCGCGGAAACTCCAAACAGTGAGCTGGCGAGCTGGGAACTAGTAGCAGGGGTAACTGACACGCCATTGCCGGAGACAAAGGCCGCACCGCCCACACCTGGGAGGGGCTCATCACAGAGGCCATGTAAAGGACTTCTCAGAGAGCTGGTTGGCTTGGAGGCGTGGTGCCCGCCCCGGAAAGGCGGGACAGTGTAGGCGGACCCCAGACAGTGTTGACGGACAGGGGCGGCCTCCTCCCGGAACTGCGGGGGCGGGGCCAGTCTTCACAGGGACCATCGAAGTTGTGGGCTGCCCTGCAGGGGTGCTGGGTGCTCGTCCTGGGCAGGAATCTCCGCCAGGAGGGGGAGGGGGCACCCTGCGCGCTCCAGAATACCGGCAGCCCTAAAACCCAGCCAGGCTGCAGAAGGCCCAGCCTACCTGGGGGTGGACACTCAGAATCAGCCCTGACTGTGACAATCAGAGGCCCTGCCATGCACCAAGACTGGCTAGAATATAGACTATAGACTGTAAAGTTCTGACCAACAAAAAGAGGCAGCCTCAGGAAAGGGATTGCTGCCAATCTCAAGCACCTGAGTTATACCAAGAGCAATATGAACTATTAATCCTCAACATATCCTTTGCAAAAGTTACTTCTCACATATTCTTAATCCCCACCATACCTCAATCCACCTAAATACCCAAGACCCTCCCCCTACTCTCGAATTAAAGTCTACTCACTCTGTGGCTGTAACGCATTCCCAGTCCTCAATCTAAGTATCCCTCCCTTCCCCAGCCTTTCTAAACCCTTTCTTTATTCTTTTCTTCCTTCCTCTTTTTTTTCTTTTTTTTTAATAATTTTTTTTTAATTTTTCTTTTCCTTTTCCTCCTTGTAAAGCCCACAGGTTCTGGCTCCACCTGGACCAATCAGAAATCATAAAGGGGGAACACACAGCTAAAACCTTTCTTTATTAATATTGATTTCTCTTTGTCTTGTGACTTTCTCCACCCCACCCCCCTTTTTTTTTCTTTCTTTCTTTCTTTCTCCTTTTTTTACTCCCTGATAAAACCCACTGGTCCTGGCTCCACCTGGGCCAAACAGAGACCATAAAGGGTGAACAGACACCTAAACCTTTTCTTTATTAATAGTGATTTCTCTTTCTCTTGTGACTTTCTCCCTTTTTTCTTTCTTTTTTTTTTCATCTGCTAAAAGCCCTCAGGTCCAGGCTCCATCTAGACCAGTCAGGGCTTATTAAGGGTGAACAGCCATCTAAACCCTTTCTTCTTATTATTATTATCATTTTTATTTCTGTTTTCCTTTTGCATTTTTTTTGTTTGGTTTGTTTTTTTGTTTTTGTTTTTTTTCTTTGTTTGTTTATTTGTTTTTGTTTTGGTTTTGGTTTTTGTTTCTGCTAAAAGCCCACAGGCCCAGAATAAAACCAGACAGCCCAATAAAGGACACACCAAGAACAGCAAGTGGAGAAAATCTGGGAGACGGCAACACTGAACTCCACAAATCTCCTACCACAGAAGGGTGCTCAACTAAGGCAAGGAAGCAAAGCAGGTTAACCCAAGGAAAGAACAAAACTAAATAAATAAATAAAGAGCAAGCAAGAACAGACACCCAAAATGGGAGAAAAAGAATCAGTCCATCACCAAAAGAAAAGGAAGAATCCGCAAAAGAACACAAAATGAAACAGAGGCACCTGGAATATCAGATAAGGAATTCAAAAGAATGATGATAGAGAAGCTCAGTGAGCTCAGCCACATCAAAGAAAACTGTAAACAACTCCAGGAGAACCACAAAGAACTCCAGGGAAATTACAAAGAACTCCAGGGAAGTTACAAGGAACTTACTGAGAACTACAACAGCATGAAAAAGGACATGGAAATTATCAATAAGTGCCAGGAGGAAATGAAGAATACAATTTCTGAATTGAAGAATACAGTAGAAGGAATCAACAGTAGGCTAGAGGAAGCAGAGGACCAGATCAGCGAGCTGGAGGATAATGTAGACAAACACTCCAAGACAGTACAAGAGAATAAAAAAAGGCTGAACAAAACTGAAGAGGGGTTAAGAGAGCTGCAGGACAACATAAAATGTAACAACATCCATATCATAGGGATACCAGAAGGAGAAGAGAAACAAGGAATGGAAAACCTGTTCAAAAAAGTCATGATAGAAAATTTCCCTTACATGATGAGTGAAAACATGAATCCAGTTCAGGAAGCACAGAGGGTCCCAATGAGGATCAACCCAAACAGACCAACACCAAGGCACATTATTATTAAAATGGCGAATTTCAAAGACGAAGAGAGATTCCTAAAGGCATCAAGAGAGAAAAGACAAATAACATACAAAGGGGCTCCAATAAGGCTATCAAATGATTATTCAACAGAAACAATTCAAGCCAAAAGGGAATGGCAAAAAGTATTTCAAGTCATGGTCAACAAAGGCCTGCAACCAAGAATACTCTACCCAGCAAGGCTCTCATTCAAGATAGAAGGAGAAATAAGGAGCTTCCCAGACAAAAAAAGACT
>PVIW01009537.1:0-51276 GCA_004026585.1 Noctilio leporinus
TTCTCCCAACACCATTTGTTGAAGAGACTGTTTTTACTCCATTGGATGTTCCTTCCCCCTTTGTCAAATATGAGTTGACCATAGAGTCCTGGGTTAATTTCTGGGCTCTCTATTCTGTTCCATTGATCTATATGTCTATTCTTATGCCAGTACCATGCTGTTTTGATGACAGTAGCCTTGTAGTATTGTTTGAAGTCTGATATTGTGATTCCTCCTACCTTGTTCTTCTTTCTCAAGATTGCGGTGGCTATTCGTGGGCGTTTTTGGCTCCATATAAATTTTTGAAGTATTTTTTCTATTTCTGTGAAGTCTGTCATTGGTATTTTAATTGGGATTGCACTGAATCTGTAGATTGCTTTGGGTAGTATGGACATTTTAATGATGTTAATTCTTCCCATCCATGAACATGGTATATGCTTCCATTTATTTGTATCTTCCTTGATTTCTTTCTTCATTGTTCTGTAGTTTTCTGAGTACAGGTCTTTTACCTCCTTAGTTAAGTTTATTCCTAGGTACTTTATTTTTCTTGTTGCTATGGTAAATGGGATTTGTATTTTTGCTTCTATTTCTGTTGTTTCATTATTGGTATACAAAAATGCTTTTGATTTCTGGATATTGTTGTCATTTTAAGATAAAGTATATTTGCTCTAGGATTTCTGTGAGCAAGATGGGAGCTCCCTGGCTCTCCCCTGGAAAGAGAAGAGGGCACCCTATGAATGTGGCTGATGCAGAAGGAACCTGGCGGTCAGTCATCACACTGATGTTCCATTGGCTCCTGGCAGCCATTTCTCAATGAGGATGCATTTGCATTCCACAGGGTGTCTGCAAATCCAGTGGAATCCACAGTCACATATTTTCCCTTCTCTTCTCACTCTGGACAGGCACTGCCAATTCTTTGAGAGAAATACTGCCTGCAGCCCTGCCCTGGGTTGGGAGGGGTACTCCCATTTGCTTTTGATTTGCTTTTTGATCAAGATGACTCATTCTCAGGTTTTAGGCTGGGGAGATTGTTAGCAAATCGTAGTGACTATTAGCAAATGGTGTATGTGTGTCTGTTCTGTGAAGCCTCGGCACCCACAGGCAGCTCTGAGCCTCATGTTGTCTGTAAGTTTGAGAGGAGAGGTCAGTCAGGATGACTTTGGTTCTGTGACCCACATTACAAGAAAGGCCTTTGCTGAATTACTACATTATTACTAATGTTGTGTCTTTTAAAATCAAGGGCTAATGTAATAACTGTCATTTAAAGAATGTTTATGTCTCCTATAAAACCCTCACAGGAAACATTATTATTATTGCTGGTGTTAATCTCTTTAGTCCCAGATTAGTAACTATAGCTTATGTTTGTAATGTGTTCAGCAGGGTTAGTCATGTTACAGATGAATGATTGAGGTGAGAGATCTGAGGTGATGGCGTGGGCTGAGCTATGCCTCACATCCAGGTGTTCAGGTATTCAAGCTCCATAGCCCGCCATACCATCAGGCACACTGGCAAGCATGCTGTTCCATATGAAAAGTTCACTGAGAATTAGGACCAGAAAAATGCCTTAGTTGCCTGTGACCTTGTACTAGCTGATCTTTTCTTTTGGCTTTGTTCTGACAAACCATATTAGTCTAAGCATTTGGATATCAAAGTCTCCCATCCCTTTGTATTTATTTTGATTTTCTATCTCTGTTTTAATGGTCTCAGGATTTGTGCTTTTTATTTTATGCCATTCTAATCCTTTGGGGAAGTAAATAGGGAATACATCTGAAGAAAGACAAATCAATTGGCCACTGCAGTTTTACCCAGTCGGAAAAAGGACTGGGTTGGGTTGCCAGATAAAATACAGAACACTCAGTTAAGTTTGAATTTTATATAAATAATGAATAATTATTGTATAAATATGTCTCAAATGTTGTATACTATTTTTTATACTGAAAGTTATTCATTGTTTATTTGAAATTCAAATTTAACTGGACGTCCTTTATTTTTTCTGCTAAACCTGGTAACTCTAATTCAGAGTGACAAAAATCCTAGATAAGTAATTTGCTTTTTTGCACCCATGCATAAAATAGCTAAGGATGAAGGTACAAAATTAAAAATAATAATAATTAACATCCCTGAAGATGAGCTAGACATAACTAAAATCAAATTTTGATCAACTACCCTTTGGGCACATTTATATTCACTGGCCAGAAGTTCATACCCATGACTCTCTAGTCATGCTCTACCATGGCTGGATCTGACTTAGGCCTAGGACCCTTGAAGACAATGTGGTTTCCCAGGAGCTAGCAAGCTTTGATTTGGAATTTTTAAATCACAAATTTAACTTTTATCTCCATATAAAAGAGGCCAAATTCTTTCTTGCCCCATTCAAAAATGTCTACCAGTTGCTTCTGGGGTACCTAGGCATATTTTTAGGAGCTCCCAGAGATCTCTAATGTCTCCCTGTCACCCCCCCAGTCCCCTCATCATGGCCTGTGGCCCTCATTTGAATGAGGGGTGCCTGGCTGCTATATCACAGTGAGAAAATGGGCATGGCTGGTGGCTGCCTGTGCCACTAGGCCCCCAAGCCAGAAATGCCATGAGATGACCTCATGGTTTCTAGTATCATCCAGCCTCACCATCCTGTTGTGCTCCAGGGGGAAATGGGGTGGATCATCCTTCCTGAACTCTGCCTCACTGCTAACATGTGGCCCCAAAGCAAGCCTGCTTGGGTATCTACAAGCCATAGAATGCTTCAAGGAGACAGCTCCATCTGCCTCCTTCCGAAGTCCTCTCCCTTGGGCCTGGCAGGGGACAGACTCCACATGTCCCCTTTTCTTTCCTCCAGAGAACAGCAATCAAATCTTCCTCCCTGTAACAATCAAGTCCCCATATAAATCAGCTCATGGTATGCACTGGCCTTGACTATTTTCCAACAGTTTGCCAGCCGTACTTAAACTTAAGTTCAGCATGGATCAGATGCTAAAGCTCACACTGGGATCATCTTGACATAAGCCATGTCTGACAAGGGGGTGCTACATGACCTCAGAGATGGTTGTAGTCCTAATTTGCTTAAATCTGTGTTTCAAGAACGTTGGAACAAAAGGGCATTAGACTGCCTGGCACATACTATTTCCCCTTCCTCTTGATGCTGCTTTTTGTAGGGGTGGGGGCATGAAATCCTACATTTTCCAAGTTTCCCCCAACTATACCAGCAGCCAACAACCAAAGCTGCTGCAGGAGTGATCCTGTGTCCAGGGATGAAGTGTTCTGCTGAGTTAGGGTGTGTGCTTTCCATTGAAGATGAAGACAGCCAGTGGCTAAAACCAGACCATTACAGAGCACATTCTACAATGGTCTCTCCTTTTCCTCCATTTCTCTTCTCTCTGCTCTCACACAGGGGATAGGTAACCATGCGTGCAGAACACTCGGAACATTCCATTGCCACCTGCCAGAGCTTCACCTGAATTTAGCAAGGGCCCTCTGGCCTGGCTTCGCCCTGCAGGTGTCTTTGTTCCATGTTAAATTTCAATCTAAAGGTACTAACAGGGATAATTACATGATACACATGTTCTTCTTAAGAAAAGTGCTTCTGATTTTCTCAGTGCAAATACATGTACCCCAACTACTAGGTTGGAAGGCCTCGGGAACAGATTCTCCCCAAAGGTCCTGAGACAAAGATTTTGGTACAAGTAGTTTTTATAAGAAATGATGCCAAGAAGCACAGTGAACAACTGAGGAAGTAAGACAGGGAATGGAGGAGAGACAACAGGGAAGCATAATGACATTCTTGCTATGGACTTGAGAACTGGGGCTCAATTCTGTGGGGAAGCCTTGGACAATCTATAAAGAGCATATGTCACATTGTCCCTCATAAGGGTAAGGATGCTGAGGTATTTATTCACTAATTTCCACTGTTTATGGGCTGAGGGACTCTCCTGCACATGGGCTAAGCATGCCATAGCCAGAGAACACCCTGAGACACTGAGAGGTTGGATGTCCTTGGCCTAGATGGGCACTATCTGCAGGTGAACTCCAGAATGAGTAGGCTATGAGTGGGGCATTAGCAGCCTCTGCTGCAGCAACTCTGTCTTCTTCCTCTCTTCCCTTCAGCACCCACATAGTGCCTGGTCCTTCATAGATGTAAACAAATTTTAGTTGGATAATGAGATGAATGAATGAGGAGCACATGTGTACAAATATAATTTAATGGCTCGACAAATGTTGCCCAGTTGTCGAAAACCATTTGGGACCTTTTGAAAATAACTTAAGTGTCAATGACAGTGGCCAGTAGTTGGTGTGTCAAGATAATCTGCTTTCAGTCTAACCAGAGTAGGTGGGGAAGAACAGCAAGGCCATCAAACTCAAAGCAAGAAGGGGAGTCTCCTCATAAAGTAATTTGGGGATTACAAACTGGATATAAGAAAAATATTATCATGACTTCTTTTTTGAGATGTTTCTGGGTATAGGGGACTCAGCGTGCCTGTCTTATTGTTATGTGGCTTTTTGCCAGTTAAACAAATCTTTTAATATTAAAGCAAAATTTCTCTCCTAATTGCTCATTGGTTTCTAATGGCTTCACATTCTGGCTTCATCGCTATTAGCAATGTGGTCATAGGTCAGTGGCTCAAGTTCTGTGTCATATTTTCCTAATCTGTAAAATGTGTATGAAAATGATGTACAGCATTGCATATGAGGTGGACTCTGATTTCCAATCAGAGGCCTGGGTTCAAATTCAGGCTCTACCTTTTACTAGCTTGACTTAGAATGGGTTTCCTCATCCTCTCTGTGCCTTAGTTTCCTCATCTGCAAAAGAGGGATAATAATAGTGCCTATCCTATGGGGTTGTTGTAAAGCACTTGGTAAATGTAAGTTATTATTTTATCTCTTAGGGATGCTATAGTTAGGACACAAAATAATACGTGTAAAGCTTACATAGAGCTCAGTGGCTGATATAGGTCTAGTAAATATCAGTCACTAATTTTTTTTTTACTGCTGCATTATTAAAATACTTGGTCAATTATTTATTTGTTCTACTTCCTCTCTTTTTCAGGCTAAACATCCATTTCTCTTAGCTTACATAGTAAAGTTTCTACCTCCATCTACCTTTGCAAATGCAGTGTGACCATCATCCTGCCCTCTCTATACATTGCCTGTGCATACAATTCTTTGGCTCAGTAAAATGTATCCTTCTAATTTTCTTTACAGTCATTCACATATCGATGATGATTGAAAATGGCATCAAATTTAAACATTTACAAAAAGACTAGAAAATAAGGCTGCATCCTACCATTTCTTCTAAGCCTACAAAAACTCAGTTTTGTCTTTTGATCAAATAGTCTCATTATTTTTGCCCAACAAATACTGCCCCATTGGCCCAATTTCAAAACAAACAACAGAACCTATGTTAGGAACTGATAGAGAGATGGCATACTAGAGTGAGACTGTGGTTGAATTGTGAGATTATAGCAGAGGATGAAGGTACCAATAAATAGGAAAAAAAAAAAAAAAAGGAAGTTTGAAATTCTAGTGAAGGGTCATGATTCAGAATGATGTAAAGGGTTCACCTTGAACAAGCTTCTCCTATAGCTAATTTCTGGGCACCATCATTTATCTGACATTAACTTTCTTTGAGTCCTAATCACCAGTCACCCTTTAGGATTCCCTTTCTCCAGCTTTTTGATTTCTTTGAAACCTTGGGCCTTTGGGTTTATTAGCTGCAGTCACCTCCTTGCATCCTCACCTGAACAAGCCTTCAGGTATCACCCTAGTATCCCTCCTGTGCCTCTAGTAGCTCTTTCTCCAGTTCTTTTATGGGCCTGCCTTAAATCTTTACACCATCTTCTATTTACTTCCACATTGACATCCATGCCCTCCTCCAGCTATATGTTAATGCCTAAGAATTAATATTTTATATGCTGAAATCAACCAATTAAAAATATTTTTTGAACATCTTCTACATGCTTAAAATTGTGTTAGGTCTTGGAGGGGACATAAAAGAAGTTTAGTACATGATCCTTAACTCAAAGGGATTCAAAATAAATATGTAAACATAATTGTTATATAGTTAAGTGCTTAATTATCTAGTGGCATAGGCCACAAAAGCAAATGAAGTGTATTTCCAGGTTGATTTTCTAAGGTTAATAAAAATTCAGAAATATGTGTACACATATCAATCATGCATATGTAATTCCCTGAAAAGAAGTTTATAATACAAATTTGCCTTGGTAATGCTAGTTATTTACACTTTGAAGGGGGGAAGGAGCTTGCTTCTATCAGGTAACAAGCCTTCATGAGTTTGAGTGCTACTTCACAGACTATTTATTTTATTGCATATTCATCCTACTCTCATTTCAGTAGGAAGGAAAATGGCCTGCGTAATTGAAACAAAAAATGGGCCATCACTTACACTTTTTAGAGGGATATAAATCAGAATCAATACAGGTCAAATAGGCAAGGTAAGGAAGAAACTACATGTTATAAACTGCATGTTTGTTTTCCCCTAAAATTCATGTCAATGGACTTCCAGTCAAGAAGGTGGCACAGGCAGACATGGCTTGCTTCTTTACAAAACCACATCAAAATTGCAGTTAAAATATAGAACAGTTCAACACTTAGAGCTACCAGAAATTGAGTTGAATGGAAGTCTGACAACTACAGAATTAGAGAAACCAAATCCATCCAGACTAGTAGGAGGGGCACAGATACGGAACAGCCTGGTCCCTAACCTACATATGGTGGATAAAAATTCAAGGAGATATCTTGGGAGTGAGGAGTCCAGCCTAACACCAGGCTCCTAGTCCAGGGTTCCAGGGCCAGGAAGATAAGTACCCATAATTTCTGGCTGGAAAAACCAGTGGGGATTGAGTCAGTGGAAGAAAGCAGTTTCTCTTAAAGAACTCACACATGGACTCACCTACTCAGATTCACTCCCTCTGAGCTCCAGCACCAGGGTAGCAGCTTGAAAGGCACTACTAGTGTACAGGGAGAAACTGAACTGTCTGGCATTAAGGCCAGCTGAGGCCATTGTCACTTTTCTAAACTCTCCCCCAACAGAGCCAGCAAGATGGTGCCATATCTGAGAGTCTACTAACCTATCTAATGCTGTTTGACTTGCCTTGGAGATCCCCAGAGACCCCACCCACCCAACTTAGGGGCCACCCAAGCTGCTTTTCCACATGAAAGACTGGTCCTAGCTCAGGATTCACAACTTCCTAAATCCTCTCAAAGAAGCAACAGCTACTTCAATGATCTCTAGGCCCAGCACTAGCAGCAGCCAGCCTAGATTCATAGCTTGGCTTCACCTGAGAATATCCAGGTCTAGCACAAAGTAGGAGTCCTCTCAGATTGTTTTATAGCTCAGGCAGGTTGCATAGGCAAAACACAGGTGACGGCTGACCTTGGCCTGTACCACTTGGTAAACTCCAGGGCCAGCACACCTACTGGACAGTTACAGGCCACATCAGAGCACCACCACCCTGCCCTTGCACAGCTGATCCTTTATGGAGGGTAGAGGTTGGTGGTCAGTGGTCATAGCCAGTCCTTGCAGCTGACTGGCCTGGGTAAATCCCTCCCATTGACATGTCAACAGCAACCAAGCCTCAGCTACAAGAGGAGGGTGTACTCAGCTCACATGAAGGATGCACCTTGAGTACCCAGCTTGGGTGATAGGGGAGGCTGTGCCACTGGGCCCTACAGGACACTTACTACATTAGGACATACTACTAAGACAGCTCTACTTAACACATAGAAACAAACACAGGGAGGCTGCCAAAAACAAGGAGACAAAGAAATATGGCCCAGATGAAAGAACAGGTCAAAATTCCAGAAAAAGAGCTAAATGAAATGGAGATAGGCAATCTATCAGATGCAGGGTTCAGAATATTGGTTATAAGGATGCTCAAGGAACTTAGTGAAGACCTCAGCAGCATAAAAAAGATCCAGTCAGAAACAAAAGATTCACTAATTAAAATATAAAACAATTCACAGGAAACAATGACAGAATGGATGAAATGGAGAATAAAATCAATAATATGGAACAAAGGGAAGCAAAAAACAACCAATCAGAACAATAAGAAGAAAAAAGAACAAAATAAATGAGGATTGTATAAGCAGCCCTAAGACAACTTCAAGAGGTCCAACATTCACATCATAGGGGTGCCAGAAGAAGAAGAGAAAGAGCAAGAAATTGGAAATCTATCTGAAAAAATAATGAAAGATAACTTTCCTGATTTCGTGAAGGAAATAGACATGCAAGTCCAGGAAGCACAGAGAGTTCTATTTAAGATGGATGCAAAGAGGCCCACTCCGAGACACATCATAATAAAAATGTCAAAGGTTAAAGATAAAGAGAAGATCTTAAAAGCTGCAAGAGAAAAGAAATTAGTTACCTACTGGGGAGTTCCCATAAGACTGTCAGTTGATATTTTCTAAAGAAACTTTGCAAGCTAGAAGAGTTTGTCAAGAAATACTCAAAGTCATGATAATCAGGGACCTAAGCCAAGATTGCTCTGAAGTTGTCATTTAGAATTAAAGGGCAGACAAAGAGCTTTCAAAACAAGCAAAAGCTAAAGGAGTTCATCATCACCAAACCATTATTATATGAAATGTTAAGGGGACTTAAGAAAAAGAAGAAGAGCAAAACTATGAACAATAAAATCTCAAAAAACCTCCCCCACAAATCTATCAACAATTGAATCCAAAACAAAAACAAACAAACAAACAAACTAAGCAAACGAGAACAGAGATAGGATCATGGATTCAGAGAGCATTTTGTTGGTTGCCAGATGGGAGGAGGGTGAAGAGGTGAGGGGATTTAGAAGTACAATTAAGGCCCTGGCTGGTGGCACAGTGGATAAGGTGCTGGCCTGTGAACCCAAAGGTCACTGGTTCAATTCCCCAGCCAGGGCACATAACCAGGTTACAAGCCAGGTCTCCAGCCAGGTCCGTAACTGGAGGCAGGTGAAAGGCAACTATACATTGATGTTTCTCTTCCTCTCTGCCTCTTTCCCCTCCCCTCTCTCTAAAAATAATAAATAAAATCTTTAAAAAAAATAAGAAGTACAATTAGGTAGCTATAGAATAGCCGTGGGAGTGTAAAGTACAATATAGGAAATGTAGCAGCCAAGGAACTTGTAGGCTTGACCCAAGGACATGAACAATGGTGGGGAGATTGCTTGAGGGAGTAGGGGGTGTGTGTGCTGGGTGGAGGGTGCAAAGGGGAAAATTCAGGACAACTGTAATAGCAAAATCAATAAAATATAATTTAAAAAAAGCAAAAGAGATCTTAATTTCATATGTCATATGAATTCATATATTGTAGCCCTAATGTGATATTTGGAGGTGGGGTAATTAGTTCATGAGGGTGGAGCTCACAGGAATGGGATTAGTTCCCCTGTAGGAAGAAGAGACAGGAGAGAGATGATCTCTCTCTTTCCCATATGAAGATACAGGAGAAGGATGTATCTTTTTGATAAGCCAGGAGGTAGGTTTTCAACAAGCACCAGGTTTGCTGGCACCTTGGCCTTGGACTTCCCATTCTCAAGAATTATGAGAAATTAATGTTTGTTCTTTCAGCCATAGTCTATGGTATTTTTGTTAAAGCAGCCTGAGCTGATTAAGACAAACTCTTTAACATAACAACCTAAGTCAGTGTATTTCCCAGCTTCCAGATTTAAATTAAAAAAAAAAAAAAAAAAAAAAAAAAAAAAAAAAAATCCAGCACAAAGCAGAGAACCTCTCAAACATGGGACCCCTCCACAATCACAGAATACAGGTCTATCTTTTCCTTTATGAAGCCCAGGCAGGCTGACCCATTGTGATGCTCTGATCTTGTCAAATTTCCATGCAGAACTCCACAGGGAACCACAAGCACCCCACTTCTTTTTTCTCCTGAAAATAGATGGGAGTCATTTTTGCAGCAAACAGACCAATTTAGATGAAACAGGGTGCTCATTACTTTCCCTGTGAAAATTATCCTTGGTTGAGGTATCAGAAGCCCAGGGAAGTGGTATCTGCTCTCTTTGTTCCTGCTCATTAACAAAGGACACTGTGCTGAAGGGCTTAAATCATGCTGGAGCATTTTCCTGAGCTTCAGTCCTGGCTCTGCTGTTGCGTGTGCCTAATAAGTCCCCTCACTTCTTGAGTCCAGGGCTCCAGATTCCTTGTAAAGTCTCGCTGGCAATAAACACATTTTATGTGAAAACAGTTCAGGAAGTTTGGGTCTTTAGAAAACATAGGGTACTTCAGAATTCAACTGTGACCCTTTAAAGTGCCCCTGAGCTATTTCTATCTGAGGGTCAAGTCCCTTGGTAAGTTGCCTCTGGCTGAGTTTATTCTGGAGAGCACCTGCTCACTTGTTCCAGCGCCAAAAGGAGCTTTTAAAGGACCTATTGCATCCACATAGCGTTTTTAAGTTTTGAAAACACTTTCACACACACCATTTCAGTTACTCCTCATAAAACCTCTTTGAAATAGGCAGAGCAAGTATTATTCTTATTTTACGGATGAGAGAACCAAAGTTCAGAGTCCAGGAGTGTTTCACAGCTTTTAAATCCTACCAACTTTTCGGCTTCTCTCTACTTCCTATAAGTTCACGTGTCAATTTTTTAGATCTTTCTTCATCTTCTGTGCCTTCCAGGTTAGAGCTTAGAAGCTTAGGTTGGTTTTCCCACCCCACCCTACAGGCAAATGTTTCTCTTGTGCCTTTTAATCTCAGGTCGTCAATAATTCTTTATTTGGGAGAAAAAGTCTTAGCTTTTCTGTAAGTATATATTGCCTGCTTACCTTACATCAGATATTCTACCCATTTTCATCTTTCTTCACTTCCTTTTACTCTCTATTACTATGAACATTATCTGTTTATTCCGTGAACATGCCTTGAGTTTCTACTTTTTGCAGGGCTCTGTTTAGATATCTTTTTTAATATGTTTTCTTATTTTTATAAAGATTTTACTTATTATTTTTAAAAAGAGGGGAAAGGAGGGAGGTGAAAAAGAGAGAAACATCAATATATGGTTGTCTTTCACCTTCCTCCAGCTACAGACCTGGCTGGAGACCTGATTAGGTGCCCTGGCTGGGGAATCAAACCAGCAACCTTTGGGATTGCAGGCCAGTGTCTATTTAGATATTTAGTAGTGAAGGTAGCAGTACAATCCGTGGGGACAGGTATTTGCATTTTTAAATAGTATGTCTTTTATGGTTGCTCTGTATTTCTCTATTCTTGAGTTTTCAGCCCTGGGTTGTAATTTATACAAGGATGGACCCCTGCATTTTGAACTCACCCCTATTTTGGTACATGAAGAGAGATACTTCAATAGGGCATATTTGTCTAATTATGTGATTTCCACTGATATCAAAAGCCAGGACTAATAGATGAAAACAGAATAGTTTCATTACAGAGGAAATAGCTGTATAAATAATGGCAAAAACAAGGTCATTTTAGTTATTGAATGGTATATGTTCTTTAGTAATTATTTCTAACACTAAACAGATTCTCCTACACCCAGTTGCTGGTTAATGGAAATTTTCTCCTAAGGGCCAGCTACATTTACAAATGCTCATTTGTGCATTTGCTATATGAAGCCTGTAGTGAAGTGTAAGTTCAAAACCTTCTTAATTCATTAGCTGGTAACTTATTGATTCTGAAAGCTACAGACTCTATGCTTTGTCATCATTTTAATAAAGCATTCCTGAGGGTAATGTTCACTGTAAAATATTGAGCTTATTAAGAGTTTTTGGGCCTTTGATTAACTTCCATAGCAAAAGCTATGTTAAGTAAATTAGGTGCCAAATAAATCTAAAATAATTGTGGAAAGTCATCAGCTAAATTAAGACACTGACAGCTCACATAACTTATAGATGCGAAACCAGGGTAATTAAGAAAAATAATCACCTTTGCTGTTGAGAGTGCAGGTTTGACACCCCTCAGTGAAGCTTGCAAGATACCTGTTTTCTAATGGACAAATGTTGATCTTTTGTTCTGCTGTGAAGGAAGAGAAGGGCAAAGTCTTTTTCTGTATACCTATATTGACTACATACTGAGAATTAGGTTTGGGGAATAATCTTGCTTGAGGTAGGAAGACAGATTTGCAGAATTACCCAAGATCTGTATAGCCCTGCATATGGCAGACTCACTACTCTCTTCTCCTTGCCTTCCTCTCTTGAAGAGGCAAGGAAACAAAAAATTCACCTTTATAGACTCATTTACAGGTATGGTCATGTGACCAATGAGATATGAGTGGGGTTCCTGGATACAGGTTCTGGGAATCCTTTTCAAAAGGGGCTGATGTGAGCGGCCTGACCAGCCTGTCTTTTGCTCCTTTGCTCTTCTGTCTTCTTCCTGCTTGGAAGGTAACCAGGATGCCTGGCTGCTGGTGCTTCTAAAGGTATAAAAATATAATGGGGTTTCTTGGCTATATTGCTTTCATCCACCATATTTTGATTCTTTTACATAGTTCTAGAAAATGTAGCAATGATAACAAAGATAAATCCAGACCAAAAGAAAAGAAAGAAGGGAGAGTGAGAAGCTGATAAAACTTAACTTTTGTAGAATATGCTTTCCTAGGTCACAATCTGATAGTCAGGCCCTTCTGCATATATTTCAACACTTCTTGAGAGTTCAAGTAAGAAGACACTGGAAGACAGAAGAAATGTTGAAAGCAATCTGAGAGGAAGGGACCCCAGCTCTCCTGAATGGGAGGGAGAAGCCAGCTGCCGGTTAATGTCTGCATCTTTTGGAGAACCAGCATGGTGGCACGAGGCCCTCTGGCTTCACTCAGCAGCTGTGAGCGGGGGTACAGGAAGTGGAAAATAACAGCTGCCCACACAAATGGCCATGGCAGGAAATCTCAGGAGACTTGAGCCATCTGATTTCCACCCTGACTGACTGTTCCCATTACGTGGGGTAATTTCATTCCTTTGAAAATCACTATGAACTTTGGACTGAGAAGAAATGGCATAATATGTCACTGAAATGTGTTATGTGTAAAGGGGAAAATATGAAAAGAGTTTAAAATCTCATTAACAGTTCTTAACATGAACAATTTAAGACTCAGTTACTGGTTAGTGCTGCTTCTGATCAAGTGAATGATGTCATTCTATAATTCAGCCCACAGGAACTAAACACTTAGTTTTCATAATCTTCCATTTATATAATGACCTACATAAAGCCAACTGTATTTTATGGGAAATATTTTGAAAAGTATAGAAAATAGTCCTGAACTGGGGCTTAGAAGACCTGGGTTCAATTCCAGCTCTGTCACTATTTAAATGACTGACCCTGAGCAAGTCACTTAACTTCTCCTAGGCCTGAATCACACATCTGTAAGATAGGAAACTGGGTTGAATGTTCTCTCATGTCTTCCAGCTCTAACATTTCATGGTTCTATGATTTCCAGACCATCAAATCATCTAGATTTTCCTCTTTGAGTGCCATACAAGTTAGATGCTAGAAGTCACATTTGGATAACCACTCATAACACATCTGTCAGGGTCTGGTAAACATGCCCCATTTCCTTCCATAGCTGACCCTCAGCAGCTAGATGATAACTGCCCTAATTTATCATTAAAAAACCCTTAAATGAAATTGTGTTGTTTTCCTTCTGGCAAGCTGAGGATTCTGGGGAAAGTGAGAAACAGATTTCTCTGACTCAACTTTCCCTGTAAGCTAATGCTATTTTCTTTCTTTTATGCATGACTTTAAGGCAGACCAATCATTCACTCATGGGACAGATGAGTCCTTCCTGAATGTTACATTTTCCCCTCCTGCAGCATTGCTTCTTGGTTGGGTAGGTGATACCCCCAACCAGATCACTTTAAAAATGTCAGAATAATTTTCATGGAAAATCATTTTTGATAGCTTCCCATTGAATGATCAGTATTTCTTCTGAAAACTGCTTTCATGGTCTATTTTGCTTTCAGGAGAAGTTACCTAGAGAAATGGGCTTCTTCCCCCATTTTATTGCCAGAAGGTCTCTTTCTTTATCATGTTCCAATTTAAGCATTCCTCCATCTAGTCTTGGAGCATATCTGCCTCATCTTAATGCTCAACTCTCAAGGAGAGGGGAAGTTAAAATGATTAATCATCGTGGGAAAGGATAATGTTATAAACCATTTCCATACTTAATAGCAATTATTTCCTGCCTTTATATGGCCTTTAAATTTTTCAAAGTATTTTTACATATATTGTTTTATTTAAGTATCACTTGTGTTCCTTACCCCCTACCCCCATATCCTCCTCTAAGAAATAAAACCCAAGAGGGACACTGGAAAGAAGGTATAGCAGAGAAGGCAGCCAGTCTAGAGAAGTAGGTGAAACCCTAGCCTTGGCAACCTGGATGAAGTCCTGACTCTGTTTTTTACCGGCAGGGTATCTTTGGACAAGTCAGGCTCACTCTCTGAGCCTGGATGTCCTTATCTGCAAATGGTGGCTATAAATGCCTATTCCTCCCCTGGGCTCTGAACTTTAAGGAAGATGACCATTTTTCACTTTCTTGGAACGGTCTGCTGCACGCAACTTCCTGGATGAGAGTTTAAAGGACATGCCCGTCTAAGGTACAGTGTTTACCCTTGGGCAGGGCTATTGTACCTGAGCTATGCCGACAATTGGAAAGAACATCTGGAGGATTCAACTCCAGATGACAGTTCTGCCACTATTTAAATCACATGCTTCCCCGCCTCCTCTCCTTTGAGGCACGAGAGACAGTCCTCTCCTCTTTCCTCTTGCTTTCATGCCTCCAGGAGCCCCATGCCTCCACCTTTAACCATTTTGCTGCCCCAAACCTCTCAGATCAGAGGACTCTGGGTGGGAAGCTTGAGTGCTACAAGGGACCATTTCTTGCAAGTTCTTTGCTTTTTCCACTAAGGCTTTATTCCTGCTGCAGTTTAGTGGTAGCTCTCCTAGGGTAGGAAGTTGTTTAATTTCCTCCAATCTTTTCTAGCCTTGGATATCCTCTTTTACAGTAAAATATGGTGGAAAGTATTGGCATTGGAGTCAGAAAGATTTATATCTGGATCCAAGATCTCCGGGCTACTGGTTGGGCAGGCTATTACACCTCCCTGAGCCCTGGTTTCCTGCCATTGCTTACGTGGCCAAGTATGCAAGCTTGGGATGCTGAGTGGGAATTTTCTGTTGTCCTGGAATCATGGCTACCCCCAAGGTGAGAGCCCAAGAGGCATTAAGCAATCAGCATTCCTAGTTCAATGAATAGCCAGTATATTTGGGAGGAAAAAAAGGGGAACCTCTACCTCATCTATGGCCTGGAAGGATGTAGAATTAGATCCCCATGTCCACATGAAGGAGTTCAAGGGACAGTGGGGAGGTGGGAATTTTGGAGCTGCCAAGTGGCCTCTGGGTTACATGATGGGGTGCCCAACCCAATGGAAGAATTGCAGAGTATGTATGGGTCCCAAGGGAGATGTAGTTGTCCCTTGGTAAAGGGGCTCAGCAAGGGGGGAACTGGTGTAAAGCCGAATACCACCCTAAGAAAAATCAGAAGGACCATGTGTGAGTAGAACAGCTAGCAGCAGAGGGCACCAGGAATAGGTAAGAGTTGGGCCTAGAGTCTGCAGAGTCAACCAAGTTCTAACAAAAAGAAAGAGGAAAACAGTGTGAAGAGCAGACTTCACTTACTCTCATCTAAGAACTGGGGGCAAGGTGTGTTGTGATTGGAATGAAGTTTTAAAATAGGTAAGAAAGAGTGTTAAATGTAGTAGTTCCCTTTACTTTTGGTTTCACTGTCTGTGGTCTCAGTTACCTTCGGTCAATTATGGCCCGAAAATATGAAATGGAAATTTTCAGTTTAAATTGTGCACTGTTCTTCTGAGTAGCATGATGACATTTAGCGCTATCTGGCTCCATCCTGCCTGGGATGCGCACCGTCCCTTTGCCTAGCAAAGGCCTGTATCGCTACCCACTGTTACTCACTTAGTCATCAGCTCCATTATCAGATTGCTTATCAGAGAAAGAGGGAAAGACCACATTCACAATATTTTTATTACAATATGTTGTTATAATTATTACATTTTATTATTAGTTGTTACTAATCTCTTACTGTGCTTAATATATAAATTAAACTTTATTATAGGTGTGTACACATAAAAATTTGTATATAAAAGGTTCATTACCATTTGTGGTTTCAGGTACCCCCTGGGGGTCTTGGAATGTGTCCCTCATGGATATGAAGGGACTAGTCTATCAAAATGAGATGGTGTCAAAACCTTAAGTGATAAGAATATTACAGAAGCTGCCCTAAAGTACTTCTAGACTAGCTGCCTGATGGGAAAGAAGGATGTTAAGAGAGCCTACTTAGGAGTGATGAGAAAAATTTAAAAATTTTAAATGTTTATATCCCATTTAACTTCTCAGTGCTCCAATTATATCAGTGATTAGTAGTTTATTGTTTTGGTGGCTGTTAAACTCTTCCTAGCTGCTACTCTCTCCTCCTTTGAGATTCTATTTTGAAGATACGTTTTCATAATTAGACTTTCTATTTGGTTATCTTACAACTCTCTCTGCTCTTTTTTTTTTTTTTCCCCAAAATGCCTTCTTTTGACTAATGCATTCTATTTCTACCTCATCTTGATGAACATTTTAAACATACTTATTTTAAAATTATTTTCAGATTATCCTAATATTTGTAGCTCTTTGGGTATAATTTCTCTTATTTTTGCACTAGTTGATGGTCTCTGAGCAAATTGCATTTCCTTTTTTGTTTTCTGGTCACGTGCGCTGGAAATGATCTTCTTTAAGTGTCCAGTGCAGTCATGGGTGGCAGAGACAGCCTTGTAGCTCAGTTTTGAGCCCACTCCTGATAGGGTCCTAAGAGGTTTGCCAATTTCTAAACTCTGTTTCTTCCTCTGTCTCTTTGTTTCTCTCTCTCTTGAAAAGTATGGTCATTCAGCTGCCTGTAGAGCAGTGTGGGAGTTCTGATTTTTTGAGGCTGACTCTTCTACCGATAACAGGGATTGGCACTTTTTTCCAAGCCAAGCCCTTGAACTACAAAGATTTGCCCAACTCCCGGCTTTGCCCAGGGAGTCAATTCCATTTCTCCCACTTGTGCAATGACTGTGACCTCTGCTTTTGTCCACCTTTCCCACGAAACCCAGTCTTTAAACTGTAAGAAAACCTAATAGCAGGTTTGCTTACTCCTCGGATCAAAAAACCCTAAATCTACTCAGCACCAAGGGGGCCCCTCTTCATTTCCAGCACCTGGAGCTTTCTCTTGTTTTTGCACTTGACAAATACTGTTAAAATATTTACTCAAACTGCCCTGGCTGGTGTAGCTCCATGGATTGAGTACCAAAAGGTCTCTGGTTCAATTCCTGGGTTGTAGGCCAGGCCCCTAATGGATATATCTCTTGCACATTGATACTTCTTTCCGTCTTTTTCTCTGCCCCTTTCCCTCTCACTAAAAATAAATAAATAAAATCTGTAAAAAGTATTTACCCAATATTTCTGTGTATTTGCTGGGAGGGAGCTAAATCCACAGAATACCTTCTCTGTTTCACATTTCTTTAGTTGGGCATCTGAGCAAGCTTGGGAAAACTTTTGTCTACAGATTTTAAGGATCTGTTGGCTTTAGAGGGAATTGGAGCAGAGATTAGCCCCAGTAGTGACCTCATATATTCTAAAATGGGTTTGAAATTAGTACTGATGTATTTATTGTTGTGTCCTATAAATTTGGAAGGGCAGAAAGGCAAGAGGCTAGAAGCTGTTTTCAGTATTGGAGTTGGGGAGATGTAACATAATTCTAAGCTTGTGCCTCCTTAATTTCAGCAGCTATTTCAGATTTGCAGCTGTTGGAGGACCCCCCAATTTGAAGAAATATGCACCCACCTCACCCCAGCCTGGAATAATTAAACTGAGAAAAACAACAGAAGTGCTTTCTGGTATGTATCTCAGGACTTCATTTTTCTGTTTTAACCTATCAAAGACTTTCTCAACCTCAGCATTGTTGACATTTGGGCCAGATAATTCTTTGTTGTGGTGAATTGTTCTCTGAGTTATAGGCTATTGAACAGCATCTCTGGCTTCTATCCACCAGACACCAGTAGCAACCTCCAACCTTAGTTGTGGCAACCAAAAATGTCTCCGGAATTTGCCAGATGTCTTAGTGTGTGTGTATGGTGGGGGGTGGAGGGACATCCACCCTCCCTTCGCTGAGAATCTCTGATCTTTGAAAACAAGGGATTGTCATCCTTACCTAATTGAGTCAATCAATCATTTGACCAAGGTGTGCTAAGGGCTTCCCAGGTAGCTGGCGGAATCATGCAGGATGTCTTTTGGGGACTGGCTTATTTCACTTAGCTTCCTGTGTTCAAGGTTCATTTATCTTCTAACATGTATCAGCATTTTATTCCTTTTAAAGCCTGAAGAATATTTCATTGGATGTACATATCACATTTTGCTTATCCATTCATCCATTGGCAGGCACTTGAGTAGCTTCCACATTTTTTAACTGTTGTGAATGACTCTTGTGAGTACAAGTGTACAAATAGTTCTTCGAGATTCTGCTTTCAATTCTTCTGGGTATATACTCAGAAGTGGCATTGCTAGATCAAAAGATAATTCTGGTTTGTTTGTTTATTTTTTAAAAGATTTTTATTCATTATTTTTTTAGAGAGAAGGGCAGGGAGGGAGGAAGAAAGGGTGAGAAGCATCAATGTATGGTTGCCTTTCACCTGTCTCCAGCTATGAGCCTGGCTGGAGACCTGGCTTGCAACCTGATTATGTGCCCTGGCTGGGGATCAAACCAGCGATCTTTGGGTTCACAGGCTGGTGCCCTTTCACTGAGTAATTTTAGTTTTAATTGTCTGAGGAAACACCATACTGTTTTTCACAGAGACTGCACATTTTTATGTTCCTAAAAATAGCACACAAGGGTTTCAATCTTTATGAACACTTGTTATTTTCTGTTTTTTTTTTTTTTTTTTTCTTTATAGTAGTTATCCTAATGGATTTGAGGTAATATACCTTGCAGTATAGACTTGGGACTTACCATAATTCTGTAAGGCAATTCTTTAAAATAAATCTCTCAATAGATAGATATAGATATACAATGTAGAGATATAGATATAGATATAATAGATATATCACATTGGTTATGCTTCTCTGGAGAACCCCTGGCTAATATACCTCCCACAACAGTTGTCTACGTAGAGTAGTCAGTGGGAGCTCCTTCAAATGAAAATTGACATGCCATCCTCTGATCAGAGAAACACCCCAAGAACCTCCCCTTTCAAACTGCACAAAAGCCAAGTATTCCCCTGGCCTGTAAGGTCCTATGTGCTCTGACCTGAGTATTCCTTTTCTAATGATGTTTCCTTCTGTTCTCCCTTTGAAGCTGGTTCACATTAAACAGTGTTGTTGTAACAAAAGAGTGGGTCAAATTGGGTCAGTTCTTCACTCAAGAATCAAGGCTGCCCTTTCTGTCTCTTAGCGGTTCACAGTCTCTTTGCTCTCCTCTCTACCCTGTGCCCATGTCTGTTCTCCCCTCTGTCCTCCTCTGCCCTCTTCTACTTGCTCAGATTGTACTAGGCCTCCAAGTGGCTGACTCATGACCCAAGTCACCCAGTCATTCAGCAAGTAGTAAATAAATGCCTATATGTGATGGGCTCTGTGAATAAAGCTGTGAGGAAAACCAACAAATATGGCTTCCTAAAGCCCATGTTAGAGTGTGTGCCTGGGATGGAGGGCTGGGGGTAGAGGGGAGAGATAAAAATAAAGAAGGTGAATATGCAAACTATATATTACATCACATGGTTAAAAGTGTTTCAAGAAAATAAAGCTGGGAAGGATAGAGAAAATCGGTGGGGCGTGATACTCTACAACAGGGGTGTCAAACTCATTTTCATCAGGGGCCACAGCAGCCCCATGGTTGCCTTCAAAGGGCCGAATGTAATTTTAGGACTGTATAAATGTCACTACTTCTTAACAGTTAAGGGAGCTGGGTAGAAACAAGGTGCTGGGCTGAAAGTGCCAGGCTGGATAAAACAAGGTGGAGGGCCAGATTCAGCCTGGGGGTCTTGTGTTTCCCATCTGTACTTTACAAAGTAAGGGCTCCAGGCTCATTGAGATGACTGGGAGAATATCTGCTGGAAGGAAGGAAAAAGCAAAGAGAGTAGGTGGCTGGGGAGAGGAAAGTTGAGGTCAGATTGCTGTGGGACAAGGAGCAAGTTAAGAAGGTCCCTATAGACCAGGAGCGTTTTGACTTTTCTTTTGGGTGAGATAGAACATTATTGGAGGGTTTTCAGCAGAGGAATTCTGTGGTCTTATTCACATTTTAAAAGGATCACTCAGACCCTGTGTTGAGAACAGACCACAGGCAGATAAGGACAGAAAGTAGTCCATTTAAAAGTTAACTCCAATAATCTGCAAGAGTGGTAGGCAGCTTGGACATTGTGGAAGCCTCCTTCTACCCTAGTATGGTTTGGAATACATTTTTTGTAAGAGGCTTGTGGAATGGAAAGGCAGAGACAAAAACTTGATCAAAACATGATTAACAGGCCTGAGTGGTGTGGTTCAGTAGGTTGGGTGTCATCCTGCAAACTGGAAGGTTGCAGGTTTGATTCTCAGTCACGGGTGTGTAAGAGGCAGCCCTCAAACACTGACGATTCTCTACCTCTTTTTCTCCCTCCCTTCATTGCATTATAAAGATAAATAAAATCTTTAAAAATATTATTACTGTTCCTTTTAGTAATCCCACAGATGGTTACAGATGGTTGCCACACCATCTGTGAGCAGATAATCACCAAATTTGATCACTAAAGCCTCATTCATCATCTACCTTGCCCTCTCTTTGGGGTATTGGATAGCACTTATTTTAAAATGGGGAAACTAAATTTTAACAAATTTTGTTCAGTGAGTTATTTAATTAGAAAAGAGCTTTTGCATATCTCTCAGCCTTTTATCTCTGTTCTGAAATTAGCTGCTGAACTCCTTCCAGGAGACCTATAGTCATCCTGTTGATGTTAAACAGATCACAATCACCCTGGCGGATACCAGGGAAAGATTATGCTACAAGGTATTAACTTCTCACAGACCTCATCATTTATCTAGTTGATGCAAAGTGCCTTAAGGAAATTTAAAAACTTTCTCCCATCTTATCTTAAGAAGATAAAGGAAATGAATTGAAATACTGGAAAACTTATTAAGATATTTTGAGGATTATTCAAAGTGAAAAAGTAAGATAAAGTCCAAGAATCTCACTTCGGAGGACTGTGCATAGTCCTGGGCCTCTTTCTTTTGTGCACAGTAGGGCCTCCAGAGACAGACGGCAGACAAAGCTCCCCCTGGTAACACATTATCTTTGCACCTCTTTTTTTCTTTTTAATGTATATTTTATTGGTTATGCTATCACAGTTGTCCCAATTTCTTCTCTCTTTGTTCCCCTCCACCTAGAAGCCCCCTTTCCTTCAGCAATCCCATTCCCCTTAGTTCCTTTCCTTGGGTTGTACATATAAGTTCTTTGGCTTCACCCTTCCTATATTATTCTTACCTTCCCCCTGTCTATTTTGTACCTACCAATTATGCTTCTTAATCCTTGCACCATTTCCCCCATTTCTCCCTCTTTCCCCTTCCGGCTGATAACCCTCCAAAGATCTCCATATCTATGATTCTAATCCTATTCTCGTCGTTTGCTTCATTTCTTTTTGTTTTGCTGTTGTTGTTGGCAGTGGTGAGTTTGTTGTCTTTTTAATGTTCATAGTTTTGATCCTCTTTCTCTTAAATAAGCCCCTTTAACATTTCATATAAGAAGGGCTTGATAATGACAAACTCCTTTAGCTTTTATCTTGTCTGGGAAGCACTTTATCTGCCCTTTCATTCTAAATGATAGCTTTGCTGGATAGACTAATTTTGGTTGTAGATCCTTGCTTTTATCGCATTAAATACTCCGTGCTATTCCTTTCTTGCCTGCCAAGTTTCTTTTGAGAAATCAGCTGATAGTCTTATAGGCACCCCTGTGTAGGCAACTCTTTTCTTTTTTCTGGCTTCTTTTAAGATGCTCTCTTTATCTTTAACTTTTGGCATTTTAATTATATGTCTTGGTGTGGTCCTCTTTGTGTCTAGCTTTTTTGGGACTCCCTGTGCATCCTGGATTTGTATATCTATTTCCTTTGACAAATTAGGGAAGTTTTTCTTCATTTTTTCACATAAGTTTTCAATTTCTTGCTCTTTCTCTTCTCCTGGCACCCTTATGATTTGGATGTGGGCGCATTTAAAGTTGTCCCAGAGACGCCTAAGCCTCTCCTCATATTTTTTCAATTCTTATCTCTTCACTCTGTACTGATTGACTGTTTATTTCTTCCTTATGTTCCAAATCATTGATTTGAACTCCAATTTCCTTCCCTTCATCATTGGTTTCATGTGGAGTTTCCGTTTCACTTAGCATAGCATTCCCTTCTTCCCTTCTGCATTTGCCATACTTAAGCATATTTGTCAAGTCTGTAGCATCTTTATCACCAGTGTTTTAAATTCTGTGTGTTAGATTGGCTATCTCCTTGTCACTTCTCCCATTGGAACCTTGATCTGCCCTCTCTTTTGGGCCATACTTGTCTCCTCAACTTGATAGGCTCCTGTGTTTGCAACTGTGAATTAGGTAGAGCTGTTACACCTGTTATAATGGGTGGAGCTTCAGGTATTCATCAGAACAGGTGACCCATTTCACCATATCTTGGCATTGTATGTAGGGGAGGGGTCTGAGAGGGAACGATACTGGTTGCTCAACACTCTCCCCTTTTCCAGGCACTTCTCCCACTTCCCATATGGGACTGGTGCCTTTCTAGCTATTGCTCTGGCTATGGTTCACAAAGTGGAGGGGTCTGTGGATGTTCTAGGGTTGTGGGGCCCTCTAAACAGACTCTGCTGAGTGACTGGCAGTTTCTTCTTCCACCACAATTGCCACTAGTCTTCATAGTCAGAAGCAATGAGGCTTTAATTTCCCTGGCACTGGAACCATAAACTACAGGGTCTGGTCTGGTGCAGGGAGCACTCCTCAGGTGTCCCTCCCTACTTTTTAAAATGTGTGACTGAGCTTTCTGCAGACCGGCCACAGCTGTTGTTGCTGCCACCGCTGCCACACTGCATCCTCTCCATCCTGGCTTGGCCCTTCCTTGCCCTTCCTACCATACTCAAACAACTAACTTCTACTTTCCTTCTACTGTTCATACATTAAAAGAAATATATTTGATGCTCTTTTAAGCCCTCACCATAAAAACTGTCATCTCATTTGATTGACTAAAGTGAAAAAATAAATGTTTGTTTATTTGCAAAACAAGTTTCCATTCTGGGTTCCCATTGTTCACATGTGATCACATGTCTTGTTGTCAAATTAAACCCAACCAAAAAGTTCCTGCCCTGACCAGTGTGGCTCAGTGGTTGGGCATCATTCTGCAAAGCAAAAGGTCACAGGTTTCATTTCTGGTCAGGGCATGTGCCTGAGTTGTAGGTTCAGTTCCTCTTGGTTGGGATGCGTGCAAGAGGCAACCAATGTTCCTTTCCCTCTCTTTCTCCCTTCATTACTCTCTCTCTATAAATAAATAAAACATTAAAAAATATACTTAAGTGATTTTATATACAGCTAAAAAATTACATTTTATATGTTTTAAAGTATTTAAAATAATCAATTATAATTTTGTTAAAATAATCAATTATAATTTATATAGTGCTTTGTTCTTGAATGTTATAACTCTATGGAACTTGAAATGCACCATTTTTGAATTTCACATTATCATGAATAAGTTGGTTCAGTTATAAGTGAAAGGCAGCCAGGAAACCCAAAGTCACCACTCCTTCCTCTATTGTCTCAGGCCAGCAGCAGGTTCATGCTGGTTTTCACTAATAAGCATCAAGTGCAGAGGAGAATCTTATCAGTTGTCTTTCTACTCAGCTGGTTGACATGGATGCTACTTTAATTGGAACTCCATCATTGCATATTCTATAAGCCAGTTTTCTTTCTCAACACCCCTTCCTCTTGGGGGCATCTTCATCATATTCATACTTAACTTTGGCTCAACTGTTTCTTTCTATATAATTAACTATTTCTGAAGTTTCATCACAGTTTTCCACAGAATCTTCCCAGGTCATTTGAAATCTGTGTACTAATGATTATTACCATTCTGATATAATATTGAAATAAAGGCAAAACTGTAATTCATTTTATATTGGCCTTTCTCAAACTATATTACACACAACACTCTAAAAGTTACCATGTGTTATGAAGAAAGGTTCTTTGGTTAACATGGTTTGCCTAATCCTGGTAATTAGTACACACATTAGCATTTGAAAAGCTCCAAGAAGTCCTACAGTAAAGAAATTCCCTTAAATTGGCTTAACCCAGCATTTCCCAATTTTATTTGCCACAGATCCTCACAGACCCCTCCATCCTCAATTACTTTCACAAAATAAAGTTTGTGATATGAATATTCATTAATCTTGCATGGGATAGATAGTCATCCAGGTAACATACATGATGATGTATATACCAACTAAGGTGATTACTATTATGACTCCAACTTTGGCTGGGGGTTGGAGAATCTTTTCCCAAGATGTCACTCTTGCTGAGACCTGAATGGAGGAGTTAGCTACTTGCTGGTCGGGGTCCCATATTGGGAGAAGCCTTCCCTAGGCCATGCAGCCCCGCCTCCTATCTCAGGGAAATGGCTCCTAGGGTTATAGGTCTGCTTTGAAGACAAGGATTCAGAGAAGGTATTTTATTTTTTGACATATGGCCATCCCTTTTAATTTCCGGTAATGCCGAGATTTCCTTCAAGAGAGAAAAGGAAAGAGCAGAGAAACCACTAAAGCTTTTTGGGGAAACAAAAATCCTCATAGATTAGGAGACAGCTGGGATGTGGGAGGTGGTAGCTGGAGGCAGTGAGGAGGAAAATGCCAAAGATAACACCCATTTTTATAACAAGACTTGGTTATTTTTACAGATAATTGTACAGATTGTTTGGCTGTGGTCTATGAGACATAGACTGTCACTTGTCAGTAGTTAAAAGATATTATATAGTATAAACCTCAAGAATTTAGCATATTTCCCATCATGCATTTGTTAATTGAATGCTGAAATTATCTACCTTTACTCATGAATGGACTAAACTTAGTGTTTAAAGGATTGAGACCAGGTGCAGGAGACATTCACAATTAGAGGAGCAATTATGGCTTATTTAAAGATAATACAGTTGAGGCTTTTTTCTTTGAGTTTTTAAAAAAGATTTTCAGGGAACATGATCTGAACATACCTCTTCCTTTGGCAGAAAATCTAGTTTTGAGAAATCTGATATTCATTCTCTTCTAGGATCCCTAAAATGTAATACAGTACAGTAAGCCAAACCTCTCTGCATCATTAAACAGATGATGGTGGCTTGTTAGGAGTGTCATGGAGTTTGATGATTGACCAACTGAGCATTATTGGTAAATGATTTACCTTGGCAGGCACTTGCTGGTGATTAAGGTCAGATAGTCAGAAATGTAGGGAGTCTAGTGGAAACACAGGGAGAGGGAGAAGGAGAGGGGGAGAAAGAGATGGCGGGGGGAGAGAGAGAGAGAGAGAGAGAGAGAGAGAGAGAGAGAGAGAGAGAGAGAGAGAGAAGGTCAGCATGTACGCGAGAGAAAGTACACACAAAATATTTAGACCTGGTGTGTAAGTAAATGGATTATCATGAAAGGTGGGGTCTCCAAGGATTGAACTAGAAAGAGGGGCAAAAGACCAAGAGCAGTAGGATGAGACTTACAACTCATCAACACTGGCAGCCTGCTGAGCAATGTGAGACTTCAACCTGCCTTAATAGTGTATACTCAGTGCCATAGAATTTCTCATCTCAAAGCAAATTCAGTTCTAGTATATTGACCTTGAGGGTTCAGGGAGGAGTGTCAGAACAGAGTAAAGGGTTATAGCACCAAAGGCAGCCCTCAGACATGAACTCTTCCAGCCCCATTTTGATCTGTGGGTTGATGGCATTTATAAAGTTAAGTCGTGACTGTGTGCAATGAAAACATGAAGTGGGGATCCTTCTCATGGGCTTGCTCTGGGGAAACAAACATTACCAGTTTGCAGTTGAAGTTCAGAGAATCTCTCTCTGACTTAATGTCAATCATAATGTGGTTTTCAGAGTATAAGCTCTGGAATCAAATGGATTGAACTTTGAGTCCTGACTCAACCACTTATTAAAAGCATTATCCATCAGGGTTTGTTCAGGAAAACAGAGCCAGTGAATAGATGCCAGCTGCTAGATGAAATTTAATGTGGAGAACTAATTGCAAATGGAATGAAAGAACTAAAAAGCTAAACAGGAGGCAATGAGACCACCCAAAGACTAGAAAAAAAAGGAAGCTGTTTCCACCCTAAGACCTGGAGGGTAAAAGGGTGGGTGGGGCTTCCTGGTGGGATCTGGGAACTGGGAAGAAAGGCACTCTCTGGGATCTGGGACAAGAAGAAGAGGCCAGTTATTGCCAGAGGTATCAAGCACAGGGGGGAAAATATCTTGCCTTCTCCCTTTATCCTGCTATTTAATTCCCTGCCAATGAACCTCATGGTGAGTCAGAAGCCAGTTGGCAGGGGAGTCTGGGAAATATAGTTTGTACAACCAGCAAAGCAGAGGAAGGCTGGGAAGTAGATGTGAGAGCAAATAATCAAATGACCGGCCCTAGAGCTACGTAATTCAGCTTCTTAATGCCTTAAAGGCTCAGTTTCCCCATTTGTAAAGTGGGAATATTACTCCTACCTCTTAGAGTTGTTGGGAAGATCAAATGACTTAATGTATGTTTCTGTTGGGTTTTCTTGGTTGTAAGAAACAGTCTCATTCAAAGAACCTCAAGTAATTGTAGCAGGGGAGGGGAGACAATTATGAAGATCTCAGTGAAACGAAAGAATCAGAGGTCCTGGGCCTAGGACCAAGCCCAGGACTGATGAGGAGTCAAACCAGCAGCATTTGGGAGAAAGGGCAGCATTGACTGCAGAGCCAGGTCTCCTGAAGGCTAAAATCAGAAAGACCTTCACCTCCTCAGGATCTCAGCAGTAGGAGCTATAGACTTTCACTTTTCTACATTAATGTCAATCAACATTTTTATGGGTCTGGTTTCCTCTTTTAGCTGTCAGATGGTATCTTCACTCTCCACTCTAAAGTGTGTATGTTTTGTGATCTCAGAGTTCCTGCTTCCTGATGACTTCCTCATGACTATGTCTTGATGGTGAGTTATCAGAGATCTCTGCCCCTCTCTGCCTCAGGAGCTTTCAGCTTCAGTTTTTACTGAAAATTATTTACTTCTCGACATATTTCCTGATCTAATTTCATTGGAACAGGAATCATTTCAGGGACAGTTCTTTTACTCTTGGTAGAACTTCTCATTCCAGACCCTTCCTAGGAGCCCTGTGGCTTGGATGCCTCAGGCCTTGGTCCGGCAAGCAGTTTTGGAAGGAGGAGGGCAGGGTGATATGGCCCAAAATATGGCTTCCCAGCACCATCCCTTTAGAAATAGCTGTGAATAAGTAATAGCTTGAGGTCTTACTTCTTTCCCCACTTTCTCTGTGATATTTGGTTCCCATAGTCCCATAGGAGTGAAATCTCCTGGCCACCTTTGCTTATTTATGGTTCCAACCCCAATGGTCCCACATTTCACTTTTTCCTCTTCCTAGTCTAGTACATAGAGATACTTATCTTGTTTTGAACATGGCCATGTTTTTTGATTTTCTTTTTTCTATTTTACAAATCACAACAATGCTTTTGAAGCAAAACAAAACTCATTATTTTGAAATTGCAACACCATCTTGACTAGACTTCATGCCAATAAATTCCAAAATTTATGACCAATACAAAGCTGGAAGCTAGCAGAAGTAAGTTTTACAAGAAACTCTTTTGGTAAGAATGAGTGACCAAATAAAGAAAAGAGAAAGAGTTGAAGATAATCTAGCTCACAGATTGAGAGAACATGAAGATGTTGATATCATTAAAGGCAACTGAAAAATTAGTGCTGTGAGGAATATAACTTCAGGTGCAGGCAATTTTGGGACTGGGATAATAAACAACAATAAAATCAATATAAAGTGGGTGAGTGGATATGTTGAGTGCTGAAGGGAAAATAAGCTCAAAGACAATTTTCGACTTGAGATAGGGTGAGACATTTTGTCTTAAAATCATCAAATGCTACTCATTTCTCCCCCACTGAACCCTGGTAAAAAATGCCAAAGCAACCAACAACAATAAAAACATCAAGAACAGCTGTGGTAGGGGTGCGTGTGGAGGAATCAAGCAAAAAAGAAAAAGAATTCATGAACACAGATGACAGTGTGGTGGTTATTGGGAGGAAAGGGGATGGGTAGAAGTGGAAGAGAGTATAAAAGGAACAAATTGTAATGGAAAAATACAATAAAAATAAACTATTAAAAAAAGAATAAACTAGGATAATAAATATATGGAACCATGTGAAAAAATGAACTGCACATAGGATTTATTGCTAAGTAAATACAGTTTCTAGGGGGAAAAGGGTAACAGTAAAGGATTTCTCAGCATGTCTCAGTTTCTGCAGTGGAGGTGGACAGAAGGGACAGAGAGGTGGACCTGTTCAGTTCCGTCCCCCACACTTCAGGGTCTCTGTGGGTCTAGACCAGTGCTCCAAATTGGCTGTGGAGGAGGACATGGTCTTTCTTCAACCTCCCTACAGCCTGTTAGGACTTATACCTCTTGCTTTCTCCACCAAAGCATGGGGGCCCTCCCTCTTTCTGGAGTCGGAGATAGGCCAAAGAGAAAGGAGAAAGGCCTGGCTTTGGCAGTCTCTGGGAGAGAAAAACAGTTTTCTGAGGAATAGCATTACATTGTGGGGCTTTCCCTAGCCCCATATCCACTGCTTGTCAGACTTATGGAGTGACCCCAGATTGATTAAGGAGTGATGTAATGGTCTTCAGGGATGGGTGACTTCCCTCATTGGAAATATTCTGGCTGGACTTGCTGACTGGAGAAAGGAGGATCATTTCGTGCTGCCAGAAAAGAAAGGTCTTGGCTGACATCTATGGGGTTGTTCTTGTCTTCAAACCAGACAGAATATTGACTAGCTGCCTCCTGAACTATTGTCCTGGGGATGAAAAGTAGGTCAGGCCCTGGTGAATCAGAAGAGACAAGTCAAATAGATGAATTGAACATGGAGGAGAAGGTTAGCTGGGGAGACAAAAGACCTGGGATCCCTCCAGGGTCCCGAGACCCTCTCACAGTAGCCTGGAATTCTCTTTCCTCTTCAACAAAAGGAGAGATTGGATCACAATATTTTCAGTCTCAAACACTAATAATCATATAGGCGGGGTGGAAGATGGGGACACAGGGAGTAGAGATTGGTTCAATTGGAAGCTGAGGGAACAATTTAAGTTTAAACATCAAAATGTTTAAACATCAAAAATAGTAAAGAGAAGAAAGAACCTGATTCCTCTCCTCTCAGAAAGATAAGGAGGTTTTAGGTCTGATCTCATCAAAGTTTTTTCTCTTTTCTCTCCCTAACCGCCCCCCCCGCCCAAAAAAAAAACACTATAATTTACTCATAATCCTTTTCAATGACTTTAGTACCTTACCTGCCTCTATGTAGCTATTGGTTTCCCATTTAAGGTGGGGGATCTTTATTTAATAATCTTAAATGATTGCTAATAGCCACACTGAGATATTACAGAAGTTGTGTCTAATGTTTTTGTCACTTCACTATTTCAGGTCCATTCCCTCACCTTTTGTCCCAGATAGAGGAGTCCAGAAGAAGCACCTTTTTAGATTCAAGATGTTAAATTCATTCACAAGATGTTAAATTTATTCAATATTTGTTGAGAGCTAGCACTGAGATACTGGTAACAAAGGAGAGAACCAGGAGAGATCCCTGTCTTCTTAGTGCCTGTAGATATGTGTGGGTGTGGAGGACGGGCAGCAGGGAAGCAGAAACTTAGGTAGCTGTGTCTTGTGATGAGAGCTGTGAAGCAGACAAAGGGCTGAGAGGTAGGAAAGAGCAGGTGATGGTGTGCACAGCTGTGTGTTGAGAAGTGATGAGGGAAGCCCTGCTGAGTGAGTGGTCAGGTGTCAGGGTCCTCTGGGAATGGCTGCAGGGTGTGGAGCCCAGAGTGGGCCAGGACAAGTCTCTGTGACCCAACCAGAAAACCAGGAAGGCTGGGTGCATACAAGCCCCTATGCTGCAATCAGGGGACTGTGGTGGGAATTTAGCCATGAGATACAATCTTCTTTTTTTAAAAAAAAAAAATTTTACTGTTGTTGTATTACATCCATCCCCTTCTTGCTCCCCTCTGTCCCACTCCCCACCCACCCATTCCCCCCAAAGTCAATCCCACCTGTTGTCCATGTCCATGGTTCCTTTATACTAGGTTCTTGTCTATACTGCTCCCCTTCCTTGCCTCTGCCTCCCCTCTCCCCCTAACCCCCTTCCCCCTGACCACTGAAGGCCTGTTCACTGTATTCATATATTTGGTTCTGTTTTGCTTGTTGTTAGTTTTGTTCATTATTGTCCCGTAATGGGTGAGATCATATGGTATTTGTCCTTCACTGACTGGCTTATTTCACTAAGCATAACACTCTCCAGTTCCATCCATGTTGTTGCAAAGAGTACAAGTTCCTTCTTTCTTTCTGCTGTATAGTATTCCATTGTGTAAATGTACCAAAGTTTTTTGATCCAATTATCCAATGATGGGCACTTAGGCTGTTTCCAGCACTTGGCTATTATAAATAGTGCTGCTATGAACATAGGTGTACATAGGTTCTTATGAATTGGTGTTTCAGGATTCTTTGGGTATAGTCCAAGTAGTGGAATTGCTGGATCAAAAGGTAGTTCCACTTTTAGTTTTTTAAGGAAACCCCATACTGTTTTCCACAGTGGCTGCACCAGCCTACATTCCCACCAATAGTGTATGAGGGTTCCCTTTGCCCCGCATCCTCGCCAACACTTGTTGTTTGTTGATTTGTTGATGATTGCCATTCTGACAGGTGTGAGGTGGTATCTTATTGTGATTTTAATTTGCATCTCTCTGATGACTAGTGATGTTGAGCATTCTGTCATATGCCTCTGGGCCCTTTGTATATCTTCCTCAGTGAGTTGTCTGTTCAGGTCCTTTGCCCATTTTTTAATTGGGCTGTCTGTCTCCCTGGTGTTGAGTCGCATTAGTTCTTTATATATTTTGGGGATCAAACCCTTGTCTGAGGTATCATTGGCAATTATGTTTTCCCATACAGTTGGTTCTCTTTGAATTTTGCTGATATTATCTTTAGCTGAACAGAAACTTTTCAATTTGATATAGTTGCATTTGTTGATTTGTTCTTTGATTTCCTTTGCCCTTGGTGAAGTATCAGTAAACATATTTCTGCATAGGATATCCAAAAGTTTACTGCCTATATTTTTTCTCCAGGACCAAGATACAATCTTTGAAGATAGCAAACTTCTTTGACTTGTTTTCATTAACCTGCATGTAAACTTACCCTCCCTATTTATAAGGAGCCACCTGGAGTCCTTGGTATCTCCTTATCTAGCTGACCATGTCCTGGGGCAAGACCTCTACTGTTCCTTCTGTTGATTGTATAAACATAGTAACTCCTGTTCTAAAGAATATTCTTTTTCTTCTTCTTCTTTTTTTAAAGATTTTTATTTATTATTTTTAGAGAGCGGGGAAGAGAGAGAGGGAGAGAGACATCAATGTATGATTGCCTTTCACCTGCCTCCAGCTGTGAACCTGGCTGGAGACCTGGTTTGCAACCTCATTATGTGCCCTGGCTGAGGAATTGGACCAGCAACTTTTGGGTTCACAGGCCAGCGCCTTATCCACTGTGCCACCGGCCAGGGCCTAGAATATTCTCCTTTAACCACTAAGCCACACTGCTTGAAGGGTCAATTTCACATAAGGGCTTCACTTTGCACAACATTAGAAAGGAGAGGTGGAGTTTCCTTCTCTTTCTGGAGTTCTTTAAGAGAATGCCAATTTTCCATCCAAGAGTGTAATTGCTAGGCCTCTCATTACTAGGGGTAAAACTCAGGAATCTGCATTTTTAGGTTATTGTCCAGTTAATTCTAACTGCTATCTGCTAATGTTTTAAAAACACAGATGTGGGTATTTACAAGTATGGAGCCAAGAGGCCAGACTCTGGATTTCTTTAATAATAACAGTAATAATAATAATAATAATAATAATAGTAATAAACATTTCTTGAGTACCTTCCCTAGGCCAGACATTATATTAGGTGTGTCCATGTGTTATTATGTTTAATCTTGATAACTCTAAATAGAACATATGATTCTACATTTTACCAATGATAAATCAACTTGAAGAGATAAGTAACTTGTCTAAAGTCATGCAGACAGTGAATTGCAGAACTGATGTTCAAATCCCATCTGCCTGTTCATGTTCCACAACCATATACTTGGTATCAATGATTTTGTAGGGTCATTTTTAGAATACAAGGTAGCCAGATCAACCTCAGAATTTTTTCTTGTCTTGGCTCAAAACATAACCAAATAATTAAATGAAATCTTTCTAGATATAAGGTCTTTGGCAAATTGTTTAGTCTCTTCTTTTTTGCAAAATGGGGAAAAAATAGTGCTTACCTTATAAATGTGTTGTAAGGATTAAATGAGACAATCTATGTAAAGCCCATAAAGAAGTACCCAGCATTTGGTAAATATTCAATAAATATCTCTGCTATTACTATTACTATACTATACTATCCAACTCTTCCTCAAATGAATTTCTACAGTTGTTCTGTGATCAGAATTTCTGACAACCAAGATTGATTGCTGGTTTCCTCTCAATCATTTTGAACTCTAAAAAGCAAAAACAGAGCCCTAAGATATTGTTTTTGACCACCCCTTGAAAGATATCTATCATGGCGTAATGTTTCTCAGCTCAGAGCCCTCCAATGGCCACTAGGGCTCTGGTGTGCATGTGCAAATTCACCTTCTAATCCCTTTGTTAGGCAAACTTCCACTTTTCACTAATCATTAATTCCCAATCCATCCATCCAGTATTTATTGAGGCCCTCTTCTGTGTCAGACACTCTCTATTCCAGGCACTGGAGATGCCACAGTAAATAAAACAAAGATCCTGCCTTTTTGTGGCTTATGTTATAGTGAGAGCTGAGAGACTGTTATAAACAAATCAAGTATAAAATAAGTTATTTGTTGAGCAGAGGAAGGGTCTAAGGAATGCCTGGGATGATGAGGTGCAATTTTTAAATAGCGCTGCCAGAGAAGCCTTCACCAAGGGAATATTTCAGCAAAGGCTTGCAGGCAGGGAGGGAATGAGTCCTGTGGATTCCTGGAAGACCTTTCCAGGAAGAATTCCAGCAAGTCAACATTCCTGAATGTAGGTATGTTTGAGCAGGTTGAGAGCTGGAGAGAGTAATAGCCATGTGGTCAGAGGGACCATGTAGGGACTTTTAGGCCACTGTAAAAGCCTTTGACTTTTACTCTAAGTGAGAAGGGATGCCACTGGAGGGTTCAGACCTGATCAATGTTGCACCATGATGATGTTTTCACAGGAAACTACCAGCTCCTCTATTGATAATAGATTATAGAAGGGCAAGAGTTGAGTAGAGCAACAATTATGTGACTGTCACAAAAATCCACTTAAGCAGAAAAAAAATTTTTTTTTTTTTTGTTGAAAGGACATTGGGTAGCTGATCAAATATATGACTGGTCCAAAAGCCAGCTCCCTCACAGTGTAGAATTGGCCCCATGATGCCCTTCCACTGCCAGCACCACACCTCAGTGGTGTAGCCCAGACCCCAAAGCCCATCTTAATACCATCACATGTCACTTCCGATCATTGACTGGTCTTCTGATTCTAGGTCTGGAGGTTACTTGTAACCAGTGGAGTCTAAGTCAGGTAGCCATGTCCATGCCCTAGTGCCAAGGGCAGCAGGCAAAATGAGTATATGATACTCTTAGTCTCTATTGTGAGTGATTTCCAACTACAGAACGGAGTCAAAATGTTAATTGGCAGAAAGGAGTGACAAGTTCAACATTGGTGGGTTCCTCCTGTTCCTTAGCTCTTGCACTTCTGCCTGGTTGTGCATCAAATGGCACTTTGGGGTAAGTCTTCTCATGGTTTTCCCACAATGTCAGCAGCAATGGAATATCATTGTTCCCATGGTTATCCACACCATACCCTCTCAATGTGAGTCATGCTAAGATGTGACTTCCATACTTTTCCATTGCTTTATGGCATTTAACCTCTTCCATCATTTGAGGCATGTTGATTGCCTCCTTCTATGCCTTTCTTAACACTATAATTGACAGTTCAGAATGGCGAATAGATGCGGAAATTGAAGAGATATATATGTAGAGTCAGGGATGAGTAATAAATACCCTGATATTCTCACAGCTGTCAGTATTGTGACCTTAACCACTTTGTCATCAGATGACTCATGTTATTAAATGAACCAAACATTTGAGATAAAGAGAATTTAGGACCTGCCATTTCTCACGTATCTTAGAAAGACTGGACAACCATGTATTGTGTCACATTCCTTAAAGTCCCCTTCTCTCCTCTCACCTACTTTCTATTTAAATTCAATGTTATGCAGACGGTAATTGAGAACAACTGCTCTAGACCTTGGAAGCATTTGGATATTGAATCAAAGAATATCCAGATGGTGGCTCAACAGGTAACTGAACTTGACTCAGACCAGACATGGGAATGTTCAGGATGATCTAAAGATGGTGTGTAGGGAAGGATACACAGGGAAGAATAAGATACCAATGTGGGGCTTTGGAGGGTTAAGTGGTGAGGTTGCAGGGAGAGCTGGTGATTCCTGACAAGATCACATGGTTCTATCCCCCCAAAGAGTTAAAAAACTGAATTTCTTCAAAGGGTGGAATCAGCCTTAAACAAAGCAGTTGACGGTCTCAAATAAATTAAAGAAAATAAAGGAAAATGAGTCAAAGAGGGTAGTCCTTGCCAGAGCCAGAGAGAGACCTACAGAGATGATAACAGAGGAGACTATCAGTTGTGCGAGACTTTGGTTTGGATGGCAATATGGTAAGGATGGTGTCTGGAGAAGTATCTCAGAAGCAGCAGCAGCAGAAGTCCTAATGAGGCATTGCTGGCTGGGGACTAGCAGTATAAACTATGGGGTACGTGCCAGCTGCTGCAGCAGGAAGATCTCAGGGGAGCAGCTGGTAGTACAATTTAGGAGGTCTTCCTGGCTTCATTCCCTCCATGCCTGATTCCCCAGCCTTCCTAGGGACTCTGATCCCTCAGCATCCCTTCATAAATCACTGTTGCTCTTAAGCCAACAAGGGTAAGTCCATGTTTACAATGAAGGGCTCTGAATGATACACATACATACACTTTATTTAATATTCATTCAATTCTATGAGATGAAAGATATTATTCCTATTTAGTAAAAAGGCCAAGGCAAAAAAAAAAAAAAAAAAAAAGGCACAAAACGGAAGATGTATTCCCATGTGAATGATGTCAAAGCCCATACCGTTCTGAGACAGGGAAAGGGTTGCAGATGCTGAGGACTGGAGGATCAAATATCTTTGGCTTGGCATCCTTCCTTCCCCTTCATGGTTCAGCCAAGGGAAATGATCTGGGGCTCAAGGTTGCCTAAATTTGCTAACAAATGTCTCCCTTTAATTGAAGTTATTCAAAAGATGTGGGCTCTGACAGGATGCTTCAATGGTTTTTGTGATTTCCTAGCAAAAAAGCCTTTCTGAAAAATTTGTTCCTTTTCAGCATCGAACTTGTAGGAGCAATTTCCCCACAAGTCAGCCAGTGTTAGGATGGTCACATTGACACAGAGAGATCGGACTAAGCACTGGGGAGAAGTAGGAGGGGCCATAGGAGGAGGTTGCCAAGGCAATGGAAAGCAGTCTAGGACGGGATTGACAGAGAAGCTGATGTCTCCAGAGCCAATGGAAATAAAAAGAGGGTGGGGTCTTCGGCTCATGAGCTTTCCTGGCCCCTGAGCTGGCTCTTTCAGCCTCAGCCTCAGGCTCTGGCTCTGGCTTGGTCTCTCAAGCTCATTCTTAAATTTGATCTCAGACTGTTTTTCCTCAAGGATGCCTGGATGATGGCACTGCAGCTGTCTACATTTTTCTAACAGATGGTATTTTGAATGGGAAAGAACTCTGGGCACAGCCTAGGATCTGGTTGGCCTGGCAGAGGGTGGCAGGTTTATCCTTTGGGTGTCTAGAGGGAACAGGCTCTGTGGCAAAAGCCAGCCATTCTTCCGGAATTGTGTAGCTTTTGTGTAGCATGTTACTTTAGTTTGTCCTACAGAAACTAATAGGGATAAAACCTAGGTGGTAAGAGTTTAGTTGTTGGGGTCCTCCGGGGAACAGCAGCAGGCTGTGGAGCCCAGAGTGGGCCAGGCCAAGTCTGTAAGACCTGAACAGAAAACCAGGAAGGTTGGGTGCATATAAGCCCCTATGCTGTGATCAGGGGACTGTGGTGGGAATTTGGCCATAAGATACAATCTTTGAAGGTAGCAAACTTCCTTGACTTGTTTTCATTAACCTGCATGTAAACTTACCCTCCCTATTTTTAAGGAGCCACCTGGATTCCTTGGTATCTCCTTATCTAGCTGACCATGTCCTGGGGCAAGACTTCTGCTGTTCCTTTTTTTGTCTGTATAAACATAGTATCTCCTGTTCTATAGAATATTCTTCTTTCACAATGACACATATATGCAACTCCCCAGCCCCCACCATTGTTACTCAATAAATACCTTTGAGTAAGAAAGGTGCTGTAGGCTCTTGTCTCTCAGACACCAGCTAGCCTTCTCTCTCCTAGCACAAGCTGTCTGGGAAGGTTCATTTCATCCCTGGCATCATGGGATCTCAGCAGGTCAGGGGTCCCTACATTTAGAATTAATTGAAAGGTTTAAGTAGTTATAGCTATGACTTGATAGGCTTAAGCAACTGCTTTTGAATAAAGACTTCTTCCCTTTATCACCAAACCTTTATCTCTAGAATCTTGCCTAGAGGGTTCGGTGGGCAGCAGGACCACCGAACCCTCTAGGGTTTTGGTAACAACAAGTTGTATGGCCTAGGGACCTAGTTTAGAAGAGCCAGGGCAGGTAGTGAGTGTCCAGGAGGGAAGAAACCAGGAGTCACTGCTGGCTCCTCTTCCAGATGACAGCTCACAGATGCCACGTACCTGTGACCTCCACAAGCAAAGCGTTTAGACCCAAAGCCACAGCAGCAGGAGCAGCTCTAGCCAATAAACCAACTCTAGTTTTTCATATCTTATTCTTCAGTGAGAAAACTAGTCCCAAACAATTTTCTTGAAATAACGCACTTAGTGGCAGGTGAGGGCCATTGCTTTGCGTTGAGCACAATAGGAACTACAAAAGCACTTTATAAGCAGAAAAGTGATTTTTAAAAAAGGTTTAAGAAAGAATCTATGGCTCGTTATGTGCTTTACAACTTAACTGGGGAGATGTATACTGAGAGATGATAGATCATGAGAACTGTCAAAGTGCTGCAGGAATTCAGGGTGGAGGGCATCAGGAAGGGACAGGATGGTCAGAAATGGCTTCAGGGGAAGTGGAGGGGCCACAAGAAGAGCCTGGCATCCTGGTCTGGTGAGGGGTAGCCCAGAGAGCAGCTAGCCCCTCTCTTTCCCAGCCTGGGATGGGAAGGAGCCCACTTTGCCACCCATCTCTGCCTGGGTTCTGGAGGAAAGGTGGGAAAGAATGGGAGATGGCTCTGCCCGGTGACCCTCGCTGTCCCAGCGAGTGCAAGCAGAGTCGTTTACAGAGCGGCCTAGGGGTCCAGGAGTGGCTTTTCCCTGTCCAGGCTGTGTGAATTCGGCTGCCAGGGTCCTCTCCATTCACGGCCTCCACCACCCACCACAGCCTTTGCGGGTTCTGCAGTGATGCCGGGGACTGCAACTCTGTCGTCTGGGCTCTGAGGCCAGTCCTCATCAGAGCCCTCAAATCCCAGTCTCACGGTACATTTGTTTCCTAGCCATCGATCCCACAACTGCTCTACATGCTTCAGGGAGGAAGATGGCACCTTTCTTCCAAGTATTTGTTCATAGTATCCCTGGGGTGGAAAGAACAGGTTCACTATCTAAAACCCAGGAATAGGGCTGTCAAAAGAGTGGGAATAAGACAAGCGGGAAACAGTCAACCTTCCTGAGATCAGAAGGGGCCTTGCCCTGGGGTTGCTGCCTGGGCCACCTCCCCTGCAGGGGAGAAGGCTGGAGTCCTTGTGCTCCCCTTGCCCCAACCTTTGCTTTCTAGAAGAGTCTTAGTCAGTTGTCCAAATTTTGGCTGATTTTTGCCCTTTGAAGCTCTCACAAGAAGTAAAAGACCCTTCCAGGATAGAAGTTTTACCCCCTGAAGTTTCATTCATTTGTTCCACAAAAATTTTTTTTTTAAGATTTTATTTATTATTTTCAGAGAGAGAGGAAGGGAGATAGGCAGAGAGGGAGAGAAATATCAATGTATGGCTGCCTTTTATCTGCCTCCAGCTAAGGACCTGGCTGGAGACCTGGCTTGCAACCTGGTTATGTGTCCTGGCTGGGGAATCAAACCAGCGACCTTTGGGTTCACAGGCCGACACCTTATCCACTGTGCCATCAGCCAGGGCTATTCCACAAATATTTACTGAGCACCTAATATGGGCCAGGTGTCAGGCATTGTTCTGATGAACCCACCTAACATCTTTGCTCTCATATAAAAATTTACATTTTCATGGAAGAGAGAAAATTAAAAAAAAAAAAGGTGAATTAATTATATGCTAAAGGGTGATTTTAAAAACAGATCAGGGTAAAGGGGATCAGAGTGTGGGAGGTTCCAATTTAAAGTAAGGTGGCCTGAGTAGACCCTCAGAGGACCACACAATGGACCAGACAGAAATTAGGCCATCTGCAGATTGCAGCTGTCACTTCAGGGCAGCCCCTTAGAAGACGGCTTTGTGTTCACAGATTTGCATAAAGCTGGGGAAGCTTAAAATGGTAGCTTATCTTTACTTTTAGAATAAAAGAGGTAGAGCATCAATTATTCATATTTTAATAGAGCATTATAGCTCTTACTTTCCCAGCTTCCATTTCCAATCTCTGGCGATCTGGAATAGGGTGTGATTTTTGAAAATAGGTAGGGAGGTGGTGGAGGGGGAAGAATAATAAAATACAAGGCCTTCTGTGTTCAGATGGGCCAAGGGCCCTGAGGTCGGCTTCTAAGGGGGGCTAGTGCCAGGTGGGCCCAGTTTTAGTGTAGGATATAACTCTATATAGCACAAAGTCAAGATACATATTAGAATAATCCTTAATTAGATTTTTCATTTGGGTTGATAATAGCAACAATAATTAAAATAACTGTTTATTGAGTGCTTACTATGCTGCAGGCATTATGCTTAGGTTTCATAGGTGACCTCTCAGTCTCTGGCTTTTCTTTAACTAGACTACGAAAGGGTTCAGAACAGCCCTCCCCTCACCTCAATGTGCCACTTTGGCACGTACATCATTTTGACCTGAAGGCAATCAAGACCCTGTGGCCCCAAAAGAAACTTTTATCTCTTCCTTAAATAATTTAAATTTGGGGCCTTGCTCATAATACGTTATCAGAAATAACTTTCTTGACCTATCTGTATGGCAGGGCAAACTTCCAATTACTGAACATCTGCTCTGCTTATCATTCTGCTGTGACCTTCCCCTCTGAAGCCCTGAGGCACCTTCCCTCATTCTTAGCTCAGAATGCCACAGACACCTCATTTCCCTCTTATGTGTGTGGGATCTCTGACTCTCGTGTGTTTGGGAGTCCCATACAGATGTATATAAGTAAATCCTGTTATTGTCCCTTCTTAATCTAACCTGTCTTGTGAAGATTTAATTATTAGACTCGCCAAAAGAACCTAGGATGGTAGAGGAAAGTTTCTTGCTCCACTACAAAGGTCATGAGGCTCCCTGAGAAAGAGAGCATTTCTATTTCGCTGCTATGCCTGAAACAACGCCTGACAGGTAGATGGTACTCACCAAATGAATGAATAATTGCTGTGGGCCTTAAACTGAGGTCCTGAAGAGGCTTTAGGCCCTTTATATTTTTCAGAGTGTGGCAAATATAGTAAGATATCTTTTTCTTTTTATTTTTTAACCACTCTGCACATGACTCCAGGCCTGATCAGGGTAATGTTTCTTCTCTGTACTGTGTTTACAACCTTCTCTGGCCCCATGGTGGATGGGTGGGTAGAAGAAGAAAAGGAAGGATGAGGGAGAAAGGAAACCTTATCCTGCCATTTACCCATTGCCTTGTTTAGTTCTTATAATAACCCATTTTACAGAAGAGGAAACTGAGACTTAGAAAGGTTACATTGTTGCCAAGGAGCCTTGGACTATTTTGCATTGTTTCTATCATCCTGCTTACTCCACTTCCAGGGGTAGGGCAGTGTTTAGGGCAGGTTTCTTGCGGGTTAGGGGGATATTTAAAAGTCTGCCAAATTCCTTAATAATAAACTCAAAGCAAGAGACTATATTATTTTATTTCTCGGAATGAAGGGTGAACTGGGTTGAGTTCACTATTACTTAAGAGTTGGCTTAGCACTTGAAAAGTACTGGGCCATGGACATAATTTGGGAGCAGGGTTTAGGTGATCCCTGTTTTGCCCATTTACCTTCTCTGAGGTTTTCAGGGAACAAGGGTGTATCACCTTTTGTGTGCTTGGTGCTAAGCAAGTCACTGAGTGGGGAACAGCAGCAGGAAGGATGACATTGCAGTAGAAACCCTCTTATTCAATCTCATCGCACTGATGGTCAACAGTCACTGAGGAAAACAATAAAAAAATTACACAACCTAAAGAGCTTTATTTTAATTGCATATATACATGTAAATTAATATGTAAACATATTAATTCATATAAATACATATAAGTGTAAAATCATTTACCGTTTTTTTTTTGCATATAAGTCTGAGACTTTTGCTTTGATTATGGATTGGCTGACTGAAATTCCTTATTGTTTTTCTGGAATAAATCACATTCATGGTAAATCACCTACCATTTCCCAGTTTTGGTTTCTTTCAAGTGAATCCAATTCAGGACAATTTTCAAGTATGTTCACAGTGCAGAATACTTCAGATTTTTTCAGGTATTTTCTCTTCATTTTTTAGAGTTATCTTTATCAACACTTGATCTGAGGTTTTATGTGTAGGTCAAATTCAACTTTATGAATCTTTTTAAAGCGTTCAAATTAGTTTTTGTAGAAGCATTTTTTTCCTCTCATGTTTTGTGTTGACCTATGAATTAAATTAAATTATGCAATTATAATAAAAGCACTCCTAGTATAAATGGAGAGGGGAGCAGGCTGATCCTTGGCAAAATGAGTGACAGAACAGTTGGGGCTGAAGACCCCACAGTGGTCTCTAATACAGACAACGATGAGGAAGCAGTAACTGTGATGAAGCAGCCAGAGTTGATGAGGGAGCACGTACAGCACCTGGTATTCCCAGGCGGTATCCCTTCCCAGGCCGTCTCCCATACAAGTACTAACCAGGCCTGACCCTGCTTAGCTTTCGAGATCAGAAAAGATCGGGCGCATTCAGGGTGCTATGGCCATAGGCAGATCTCTGTTCTTTAAAATCAAAAGGATGGAAACAGAGCCGGACCCTTCCTGAATACCATGTGTAGGTTGTCAGCGGTCTGACGTGTGTAGGGTAGTGGGCCAACACTGTAGGTTTCCAGTCTGCTCTCTGGGCTGCGCTACTTGTCCCCAGTTGTTCTCTTGGTTTCTCCAAGTCCCTTCCCTTTATTCTTGGTGGTCTATTTCTCCTGGAATCATCAACATTTCTAGGCTTTACCTCGGCTTCTCTTTTCTGCTGCTCGCTTCTTATTTTCATAACTTTTTTTCGGCTCCTTCTGTTTTTTTATTTCCCCCCACTTAATTCTTTTGGATTACTAGATTTGGACATTCTCAATGGTTGACTTTTATAAGCTTCTTAGGTCCCACTTTCCCTGAGTGTGTGCTGTTATCTGGGGGGCGGGGGGAGGAAATGGTTGCCTAGTGTCTTCTGTAACCTTCAAGGTTTTAATCTTCCCAGAGTGCTCACTCCCAGAGACCACTGGGGATATTTTCAAGTTTGCAGCTGTTGTGGAGAATAGGGTGTGCCAGATGTCAAAGTAATATCAGTTGACTCTTAATGCATCATCATTATTATTATTTTGGAAGTCATATCTTGCCTTTGGAATCCTTTGCCTATTTTTTAAATTAGTTAGCATTCTATGAGCTCAAACCAGTATAGCTATGGGAGGCAACTGAACCACAATGTTTGTGCTAAATTCAAGAAAAAGTCAGCTTGAATTAAAAACTGACCTCAGGTAATGAACAGATAAAATGTTAGATAATTAAGAACTGATGATAGTGCTGATTCTAACTTTAGCTAGAAAACACCAGAACACAATATAAACAAAGAAAGTAGACTAATTCAGAGTGAGAGTTTTCAACTTTCCAAATGCCAAGTAAGCAAATATCTTATCAGGATATTTGTCTAGTTTCTAGATTCCCCTGGGTCTTTCACATCTGACAGAAAAGTGAAACTAAGAATCATAGGCTTGGTTGGCCTAATAGCATGAGAAAAGTAACCCAACATATTTATGAGACTGACGTGTTGCCTACTGCACTAAGAGGGCACCTTCTCGACGTATTTAAAACTCTACTTTCTGTGCATGGTTTTAGAAAGTGTGGAGTGAACTGGTTCAGCCAGAGCACAGTTTTTGATTTCCCCTTTTATTCACTCACTGAAAAGGTGAAAAAGCAAGCCTCGCACCATCTGGATCTTACTGTGGAGCATTGTTACCCTGGAGTGTGAAAGACTGGGCACCAAACTAATAAACAATTCAAGAATGCAATCTTTCTGCAAGAGAGTCACAGGAAAGCAAAGCAAAGAAAGCATTGGAAGGAAACTACTGGTGGAGCACTTTGTTTTTATTCAGAGGAAAAGGCCATCCATCCATCCACCTAGAATTAAAATTTAGATGTAATTTTGCCAAGGGATGTGTATTAACATGTTTATTTGAGATGATAAAAATAAAAAGCAGAAAGCATGTCAGAATGAAAGTCAGTCTGATTTTGCTATTTAATTTTTTTCTTTTTTGTGTTTGATATGGTCTGATTTTTATTGTATTTCATTGATGATGTTATTACAGTTGTCCTGATTTTCCCCTCTTTGTCCCCCCTCCATCCAGCACCCCTCACTCCCTGAGGCAGTCCTCCACACCATTTTTCCTGCCTATGGGTCAAGCATGTAAGTTCCTTGGCTACTCCATTTCCTATACTGTACTTTACATCCCCATGGCTATTCTGTAACTACCAATTTGTGCTTCTTAATCCCCTCACCTCTTCACCTATTCCCCCATACCCTCCCTCCCATCTGGCAACCATCAAAATGCTCTCTGCATTCATGATTCTGTCTCTGTTCTTCTTGTTTGCTTAGTTTGTTGTATTAGATTCAATTGTTGATAAATTTGCTTTTTTCTTTTTTTTTTTTTTTTTTTTGCTATTTCATTGTTTATAGTTTTGACCTTCTTTTTCTTAGGTAAGGCCCTTTACCCATTCATATAATAATGGTTTGGTGATAATGAACTCCTTTAGTTTTTCTTGTCTGGGAAGTTCTTTATCTGCCCTTCTATTCTAAATAATAGTTTTGCTGGTTAGAGCAATCTTGGCTGTTGGGCCCCACTTTTCGTGACTTTGATTGTTTCTTGCCAAACGCTTCTAGCCTGCAAAGTTTCTTTAAAGAAATCTCATGACAGTCTTATGGGAACTTCCCTGTAGGTAACTAATTTCTTCCCTCTTGAAGCTTTTAAGATTCTCTCTTCATCTTTGGCATTTTAATTGTGATATGTTTTGGAGTGGGCTTTTACATCCATCTTATTTGGGTCTGTCTATGCTTCCTGGACCTGCATGTCTATTTCCTCCACCAAATCAGGGAAGTTGTCTTTCATTGTTTTTTCAAAGAGATTTCCAATTCTTGCTTTTTCTCCTCTCTTTTGGCACCCCTATGATGCAAATGTTGGACTTCTTGAAGTTTCCCCAGAGGTTGTTTATGCTATCCTCAATTTTTGGATTATTTGCTTCTGACTGGATCTTTTTTATGCTGCTGGGGTCTTCACTAAGGTCCTTGAGTATCCTTATAACCATTGTTTTAAACTCTGCCTCTGATAGATTGCTTATCTCCATTTCATTTAGTTCTTTTTCTGGAGTTCTGAGCTGTTCTTTCATTTGGGCCATGTTTCTTTGTCTCCTCACTCTGGCAGCCTCCCTTTGTTGGTTTCTATGTATTAGGTAGAGTTTCTTTGAGTCTGTGTCTTGGTAGTGTGGCCTAATGTAGTAGGTGTCCTATACAGTCCAGTGGCATGGCCTCCCTATCACTCAAGCTGGGTAATTGAGGTACACCCTTTGTGTGGGCTGAGGACACCCTCCTTTTGTAGTTGAGGCTTGGTTGCTGTTGGCAGCTCAGTGGGAGGGATTTTTCTAGGCCAGTCAGCTGCAAGGAGTGGCTATGACCACTTACCACCAACCTCTGCCCTCCATGGAGGATCAGCTATGCAGAAGCAGTATGGTAGTGCTCTGACATGGCCTATAGCTATTCACTGGGTGTGCTGGCTCTGGGGTTTCCCAGATGGTGCAGGCCCATCTGTGTTTTTGCTGGAAGTATAAAGCAATCTGAGATGACTGCTACTTGAGCTGGGCTTGGAGATTCCCAGGTGAAACCAAGCTGGGAATCTAGACTGGCTGCTGCTAGTGCCTCTCCAGGCCTCACTGAGACCAGCTCTAGCATGTTTGAGAGGATTTAGGAAGTTGTGAAGCCTAAGCCAAGACTAGTCATTCATATGGGAAAGCAACTTGGCTGGGCCCATATGTTAGCTGGGATGGAGTCTCTGGGGATCTCCAAGGCTGGTCAAGGAGAGTTAGCTAGGTTGATGGAGTCTCAGATATGGCACCAACTTACCAGCTCTGTGTGGGGAGGGTTTAGAAAAGAGACAATGGTTTCTGCTGGCCTTGATGTCGGACACTTCAGTTTCTCCATGTATACCACTGGTACCTTTCTAGCTATTGCCCCAGTGCTGGGGTACAGAGGGAGTGAGTCTGACTAGGTGAGTCTGCGTGTGGGTTCTTTAAGAAGAACTGCTTGGGGCTCCAGAAGTTTCTTCCGTCAATTCAATTCCAACCGAATTTTGTAGCTAGAAGTTGCGGGGGTTTATCCTCCTGGCACTGAAACCCTGGGAAATTTGGTGTGGGGCTGGGACTCAAGGCTCCTGAGATATCTCTCCTGAATTTTTATCCACCACACATGCATGAGGGGAAGAACCAGCCCATTCCACAGCCTGGAGGGATATAGTTTCTTAAATTCCATAGTTATCAGACTTCTATTCAACTTGATTTCTGAGTTTTGAGTGATGGTTGTTTTATATTTTAATCGTAATTTTGAGGTAGTTATGTGAAGAGGCAAGCCATGCTGTCTGCTATACTGCCATCTTGACTGGAAGTTGCTAATTAATTTTCAACAAGGGCACCTTTGCCAATTAAAGTAACGTGGTAGACATTTCCTATAAAGTACATGAGCTAAGCTTACAGTTCAAAAGTTTTAAGAATCTTAAAATATTGAACAATTTTAAATATGGCAGAAATTCTACTCTTTGCATTTAATTAAATTAGTGTTAAAAATTTAGGATGGCAGGCTTAAAATAAATAAATGAGTTATAGACTTTTCAAAAAAAATTTTCACCCTGGGTATAACAGAACAAAAGAATAGAGTAAAATTGTCATAAGGAATGGTTGAGGGATTGATCATGTTTGTTTAGCCAAGAGAGAGGGGAAATTGTGGAGGGTGGAGATTGTTCTTAAACAATTTAATGCAATTGAACAAAATTTATGACCATGTTTTCTGTGCAGAACAAGATGCAATAGATAGGCACACAGAGATGTGTCAATGCTGACAACAGTGCCATGTCCTTAACCAGGTTAATTTTTACTTAAAAAATAATCTATGCCATATATTACTGTAGGAGGAAGTAGGTACCCTAATGAAATAAAAACAAGGTATTGTAACTGCAGAAATGTTGTGAACCTTGGGAACAAACCATTTTCCTGGTAGAGAGGATCAGAGGACCAATGGGCAGTCCTGTATCGAACTTTTAATATATGACTTGGCATGTGCAAGAATGCTCATGGCAACACCATACCTGTGGTCACAAACCAGACCATCCCCAATGTCCTCTTCAGTGGGATTGTACACAAATCCTATTTATTTAAGCAACAGGATACTTGATAACAATGATCACAAGAGTCAACAAACACCAACTACTTACAATACGATTGAATCACACAAACATAAAGTGGAGTTACCAGAATGTCATAAAAGAGTATGCCCTGTTTGATAACTTTTTATGCAAGTTCAGGAACAGACAAAGTGAATGCCCATGAAGAGAAGCCATTCAGGGTCATCGTTATACCTGAGGAGCCTGTGGCTGAAAGGGATACGTAAAGAGGGGCTCTGGGTGCTGATCTTGTTCCACTTATGGCTCTGGCTCTGTATAGAGCTCACTATGATTTGTGCATTTTCCTGTAGATATAGTATGTTTCAAAAATTAAAAACAAAAACAAAAACACACACACACAAAGAAAAAAATGGACAAAAAGCAGCATTAGCCTGGTGTTAAATTAGTCCTGGGTTGTGTGGGCAGCTCTTCCTTTCTAAAAAAATTTGATCTAAAGACGGAAATAAGAATAAAGATGCCTCTGATGGGAGGATGGCACTTTGAGTAGGCTTTAACATTTTGTGTGGATATTCAATTTTGTTGTTACTGTTTCTAGTCCATCAGTTGAGGGCATAGTTTTTCTCCTCCTCCTCCCCACCCTATCACAAGGTTATTCAGACCCCTGGCTCCTAGTTCAAGTGTAAATCACGCACAATATGTGGCTTCCCTGTTGGGTCAGAGGTGTAGCCATGTTCCATTTCTACCCTGGTTTCCTCAGCTGTCCTCAGGGCAAACACCCTTCCCTCCGATTCCAGTCAGAATCTGAATGAGCCAAGGGAGAGCTGGGGAGAGAGCTCCACCATCCTGAGCAGCTGCTGAGAAATCTCTCCTGTGAAGCCTAGTGGGAGGGACTTAGGCATTTGAGTTCCTGGACACCCAGTGGGTGGCTTGTCAAGTAACAGAAGATGACTTTGCTTGTGATTGGCAGAGCAGGCAGAGTGGGAGAAGCCTGTTTACAATGGACTATGTGAATGAAACAGCTTGCACAGACACGGTTGAGAACCCTTTTTGAAAACCTGTGGCTGACTTTGAATCTAAGACCCATGCTCCTTCCCAGCAGGATTGTGAAACCACGAGACATCGTCTTCCAGTGTTTCCAAGGTGATGTTGTCAGATCCCGACTGCATGCCACTCCATCACATCAAAGCTGCACAGCTCAGGTGGCACATGTCCCCATTCCAGGCCCTCTTTGGGCGGGACAGCAGGCTGGGAGAAAACAACACGCCCCAACGTGACAGTCCCCATGTTGTGCACACTTAGAAGGGAAATCCTCTGGATCCCACCTGGGCTCCTGGGGCTCAGCCAGCCTTGCCCCAAGACTGTAGCAGGAGTGAAAACATGGGAAGGGCTGCATGCTGCTGTCACCAGTTCTGCAGGTGATCAGAGGCTGTTCACTCCCCCAAGGGCTGTGTAGCCTGAGCATCTTTGTTCCTTCACATCCCCTCATTGTCTCTGCTGGTGATGCCACAGAGCCCAGCACAGCCTCCCCCTACCTCTCCCTCACACCCCACCCCTCTACACTCCCACCTGCTTTCACTTTTTATGGTGCATTTCAGCAGCATTTACCTGCATTTGCTTCTCCACACTCCCCATTACTCCAAGGGTTGCCTTCATATTGCCACTCCTTTAAAAGGGCTGCGTCCTGTCCCTTCCCCTCTCCACCTCATTCTCTCATGCTTTTCTCTTGCTTTCTTAGGTTTTCATTTTCATTTTCCGTCCCTTGTCTACAAAGGCAGGATATAGAGGGAGGCCAGCAGAGGGCAAGGAGCACTGGAACTGCACCAGGAGACAGATGAGCGTTCTCATTTTTGCCACTTGGGTGACTCATGACAGAAACCCATATGTTGTGCCAGTAATTGTGCCGAAGGAAAAATCTCTCTCTCTCTCTCTCTCTCTCTCTCTCTCTCTCTCACACACACACACACACACACCCATTCTAAGGGCTAGATCAGAATGTTTCTTAACTCTGAGTTCCTTTAGTAGCTTCTTGCCACACTCCATTTTGGTGAAATGAAGATCTTAACTCAAGGCTGATTTTTTTTGCTACCTTATGTCCACATTATTGCTGGATCATCTTAGTAGTAAATACAATTATGAAGTAATAGTATTTACTTTAAAATGGAGATGTAATTATAGCAACCTCATAGGCTCTTTGTCAAGATTGAGTGAGGAAATATATGTATATAACAAAGAGTTAGTATAGTGCCTCTTTAAATAATAACAATTACTCCATTGTTTTTGCTTTTCTTATAAATAATTTACCACTGTTTTTGAACTTCATTAGCTTAACTCATTTTAAAAGCTCTATTTTGATATAATTTGCATATAATAAAATGCACTCAACAATGTTTCAGAGCTTTAGTTGCTCCATATTCTAACCAAGTTTTCATCTTTTTATTTTAGCCATGTTAGAGGATATGTAGTTGTATATATCATTATGGTTTTAATTTGAATTTCCTTGATGATTAGCAATGTTGAGCATCTTTTCAAGTGCTTACTTGCTATTCATGTCTTCTTTGGTGAGATTACTACTCAAATCTGCCTATCTGCCTATAATTAACTGATTACTTGTCTTTTTATTATTGAGTTGCATCAATTCTTTATTCAGGTCCTTCATCAGATATATGTGTCATGAGTATTTTCTCCCCATCTGTGATTTGTCTTTTCATTTTCTTAATAATATTTCCTAAAGAAAATAAAATTTTAATTTTGATTAATTACAATTTAATAAATTTTTCCCTTATGGACTATGTTTCTTAGATACTAAAATAACCTTGCTTACTATAAGCTTGCCAAGGCTCACTCATGTGTTTTATGCCAGTTTCATACATCTTGTTCTTATATTTAAATCTCTGATCCATTTTGAGTTAATTTTTGTGTAATACAAGGTTCATATTTTGCCTACCCAATTGTTTTAGCACTACTTGTTGAAAAGATTCTTTTTTTTTTTTAAATTTTATTGTTGTTGTATTACATCCATCCCCTTGAAAAGATTCTTTTTCCCCATCAAATTGCCATGGCACCTTTACAAATATATATTTATCATCTATATGTTGGCCTGTCTGACTTGCCATTGATCTGTAATGTTTATTGTTCCACTGATCCCATTCTTGGTTACTGTCGTAAGTCTTGAAATAAGGCAGTGTAAATCCTTCAGCTGTGTTCTTCCTGTTTAAAATTGTTCTATCTCTAGGTTCTTTGTATTCCTCTTAAATTTTAGAGTCACCTTGTCAGTTTCTATTAAAAAAGAAAAGAAAGAAAAATAAAAGCCTATTGGGAGTTTGATAGGAATTCATTGAATCTATTAATTTAGGTAATTTGGGGAGAATTCACACTGGAACAAAGTTGAGCCTTGCATTATTGAGTATGGCATATTGCTCTATTTATTTGGGTATTTAATTTTTCTCATCAATGTTTTATAGATTTCAGTGTAGGGTTATTGCATATCTTTTGGGTTTTTTTTTAAGTCCTCTCAAAAATCTTCTGGGTTTTACTCTCCAATGCTTTCAGGTAGTGGGTTTTTAAAATACAAGGTCTGTCCTGAAAGTATCGAGCCAATGTCAATATAATGAAAACAGTTTGCACAGCTGATACTTTCAGGGCGGACCTCGTAGTATGCAAAGTTTATGGTTATTTGCAGGAGAGTTGATTCAATGGGTGCTCCTCAGATACTGCTGGAAGTGGAACCTGTCCTCATGACAGATGTCCAGTTCCAACAGCAATTCAAAGACAGTCTGAGAAGTCACATGTTAGTCTTTCTTACAGATCATATAATAACTCATGTATAGGTGTGTCTTGAGGATGGCTTTCCTGTTAGTTTTTAGAGAATGCCTTACCCTAAAATAAGTTACTTTCCTCTCAGAGGCCATTTGCCAGGACTCTTTGCTTAATTCGAGAAGAATGCCCAGAGAGTCCTCCTGCAGGCTAGGGCTGGCCAGGCAGAGCCAGCCTTCTAGAACAGCAGTCCTTTAAGAGTTTCCCCAAAGGTAGACCCACAGGCGGAGTCTCCCATGTGTGGGGCTGGGCTTTTCAGTGGTTGCTGGGTTCCCAAGGAAGCCTGGTTCTCTGGACTCATTTTTGATGACTGGTAACTGGCCCACCCTGCTGGCAGAAGTGTCCAAGCTCACTCCAAGTGGCAGAAATTCAAAACAGCGCTCCTGCCCAAGGAATGTTGACAGTCATCACAGATATCTGAGAGGGAAAGAAAGGGCAAAGCTAATAGAGCTGATTGAACCACTGTCTGGAAGCACATATCCTTCTCAGGACCCTGTATATAGCTTTGAGATGGGTCCTCATGTATAATATCATTAGACTGAATGCCCTGTTTGCACTTTCAAACCCATGATGAACAACATAACACTTCCTTCTCCCTATCTTCTCCTCTGCTTCTGCTATGAGAGCATTATTTGCTTTTCAATAAAGATCAGGTCCATTCTATCATGAGCTGTTATTAACTGAGGTTTTCATTAATGGCAGAGGGTATAAATCTATATTTCAAAGAGCCTTTTTGTTTTGCATTTGTATTTTTCAATTACAGTCAACATTCAATATTACCTTAGTTCATGTATGATGTAACCCCCTGATAAGTCTAGCATTCATCTGGCACCATATATAGATATTATAATATTGACTATATTCCCTATGCTGTACTTTATATCCTTATGATTATTTTGTAGCTACCAATTTGTACTTTTAATCTTTTCACCTTTTTCACCTGAATCCCTAACCCCCTTCCTTCCATCTCACAACCACCAATCTGTTCTCTTGGCCTATTAGTTTTGTTTTATTTATCAAAAAGTTTTTTTGTGTAAATTCTATATAGCAGAAAGAAAGAAGGAACCTGTACCCTTTGCAACAACATGGATGGAACTGGAGAGTATTATGCTTAGTGAAATAAGCCAGTCAGTGAAGGACAGATATCATATGATCTCACCCATTACGGGACAATAATGAGCAAAACTAACAACAAGCAAAGCAGAACCAAGTATATGAATGCAAGGAATAGGCCTTCAGTGGTCAGGGGGAAAGGGGTTGGGGGGAGGGGGGAGGCAGAGGCAAGAAAGGGAGCAGCTTAGACAAGAA
>PVIW01009538.1:0-51292 GCA_004026585.1 Noctilio leporinus
ATGGAATTCTATATGGCAGAAAGAAAGAAGGAACTTGTACCCTTTGCAACAACATGGATGGAACTAGAGAGTATTATGCTTAGTGAAATAAGCCAGTCAGTGAAGGACAGGTATCATATGATCTCACCCATTACGGGACAATAATGAGCAAAACTAACAACAAGCAAAACAGAACCAAGTGTATGAATACAAGGAATAGGCCTGCGGTGGTCCGGGGGAAAGGGGTTGGGGGGAGGGGGGAGGCAGAGGCAAAGAAGGGGAGCAGCTTAGACAAGAACCTAGTATAAAGGAACCATGGACATGGACAACAGGTGGGATTGACTTTGGGGGGAAAGGGTGAGTGGGGAGGGGGACAGAGAGGAGCAAAAAAGGGATGGATGTAATACAACAACAATAAAATTAAAAAAAAAAAAAAGATAAAATTCATACAAAATTAAAAAAAAAAAAAAATTCTGCTGTTAGGCCAACCAGTCTGTGGCATTTTGTTAAGGCAACAAAGACTGACTAAGACATTTCTCTTTACTTCTTTACCTCAAGGTCTTTCCATGGTAAAGGGAGTGAATGAGTAAGTGTATCATAGGCCAGGTTCTTCAACAGCTTCCATTTACCTTTAAACTTTTTTATTTTCTTCTTTAAATAATGGAGTATATGCACCTGCTACATTCTTATTTCCATGCAATCCTCAAAAACACATTTTTTTTTTCAATAGGAAAATATTTCACAGGGCTCCAAAATCAAAAGAACATATAAAGTCTCATTGAAAATCTTAACACCATTTGTTCAATTAGCTCTCAATCCTAACCACTTTTATTAATTTCTGCTGTTCTTCAGCACCTTGCTTTTTTCACCAAAAAATATCATGGAAAGCTTTCCACATCACTATGAAGAAAACTTCTTTATTCATTTTCAAAACAGCACAGTGTCCAGTGGTATAGCTGTACTGTATCTATACCATAACAGTACAAGGTTTAAAAAATCTTTTGCAAGGTGCCGGCCTGCAAACCCAAAGGTCGCAGGTTCGATTCCCCAGCCAGGGCACATAACCAGGTTGCAAGCCAGGTCTCCAGTCAGGTTTGTGGCTGGAGGCAGGTGAAAAGCAACCATACATTGATGTGTTTCTCTCCCTCTCTGCCTCTCTCCCCTCCCCTCTTTCTAAAAATAATGAAATAAAATCTTAAAAAAAAAAAAAATTTTGCAATGTGAGCCTCTAGAAATGTCAACTGCTCCTATATGGTATGTTCCTATGCCATTCAATAGTCAATGTTTTTTGTGTTCCCATGTGCTTATTTTTATTTATTTTTATTGGGGTAATTATATTTCACATGAGTTTACTCTCTCAACAAATTTTGAATGCACAATACAGTATACTACAATACAATACAATACAATATAGTTAACTACATGCACAACACTATATAGCAGATCTCTATAATTTATAATTGAAACTTTATAATAGCATTCACTTATTTTTTCTAATGTAAGTATATCAATGGGGAAATAAGCAACAAAAATTTTTCTACAACTATATATTCACCGTGGCCTGACTCTCCTTTCCTTCAAGGAAATGTATAACCTAGCATTTGACTTTTTCATGGTAAAAATGCCTAGAAGACTTTACCCTACACTGTTTCTACACTTGAATCAGTATTGATTAGATTGCATAAGAGCTAAGTAATACATTCTAAATTTGATGTATTCCTTTATTCAGCATAAAGTGTATATACATTTCCTTTAACCTTGATTACTTGAAAATATGATGCCTGCCCATTTGAATAGAGCCAAGTGGTTAATAGTGCAGGCTTCAGAGTCAGGCGGATGTAGGTTCTAATCCCAACTCATTTGCAATGAAATAACTGTGATCTTGGGGAAGTTTGAATAAACATCAAATTCCCCATATTGTGAGGATATGGAATTTAGTTCAATAGCTTGTGAAGAGGAGCAACAGAAAATGTATGTAATCATATTACATAGTACTCATATTACATAGTAGTTACTCAGTAAATAGTACCTTTAATCATCATCATTATCATTATTTGCATCTATTTAGTGACAGATTCTATAATAGATTTTGGGCAACAGCAATGTATACAACACCATCCTGGTTCTCAAAGCTCATAGTGCAGTGGGAAAAGCACACCAGTAAACACAGATTAACTTTAATATATAATAAAGCAGTATGCTAACAAATGGAATGCTCTCTCCAGGATAAAAAAATATAAAGTTCTTAAGATACATTTTATACAACACAACAACAAGGCAGTCATTATTTTAATTGGGGGATGTGGATTTGGGAGTCTCTTGGATCTGACAGTACTTTTGTCTCAATAATTCCTTCTTGATAATGTAGACATATGTCTACATTAGGCAAAAGGGATGGGGGAAAACCTGACATATAGTAGATATTTGCTTCTCTTGATTATTAACTACTTTTTCCCCATAAAAGCAAAGTATGAAAAGTGGCAGGGAAAGGGTGATTTCTATCCCCTCTTTTCTGTGTAACAAATAATACACTTCGAATTTCATTTTGCAACAATCAAAAATCATTGATGAAACTACACTTTTTCAAGAGGACTGAGAACTGAATGCTTCTGGAAAAGGGTTCATAAATCCACAGGCTTTTTACTCTGTTGAAGATGCCTGAATATCAAAAAATTATACCCCTGATTACCACTGCTGCCTACAGGTTTTGTAAGTTGAACAACTCTAGGTAAGAGAAGACTTTGCTGCAGTAGGCACATTCCCAGAATTATGACAACTTTTGGGTATTTAGTGTATAAATGGCTTGTGTTTATTTATTCTACAGAAAGGTATTAGTAGCTGGCAGTGGCCATCACCTCAACAGCAATCCGGAAACGAATTTCAATTCAGAACCTTTTTAGAGAGGAGGCAGTTTTGAATTCTAAGTTTTCTTTCACCAGTTCTGTAATTCTTGTCTAATAGTTTGCCTAATAAGTTAGCATTAATTCATAGGTTTATGTAATCAGAAATCCTAAATGGTCTTTTGTTCGCAATAGTTTATTATGATTCTTATTGTCACTTCACTTGGATATCAGGAGCAGGTACTTACTAATTAAGAATAAGCACAAGAACTGAAAGAAGCACTGAACCTTGAGGCAAGGAAGCAATTTACAGATTTATACCAGGTCCTAAAACACTGAGAACATCCTTTAGTAAAACGCTGCAAAAAGTCATTACCCAAGCTACATCTTGGGATATTAAATCTAAAAAGTCACTCCTGGCAAACTAATACACAGAAAAATGAAATGACTGCTTATCCGTTAGAATCTCACCCTCAAAATACATTGTTCACTTCATGCATGCTCCGTGCGTTAGCTTCAAGTTCTTCCCTTTACCGCATCAGAAGGAGAGAGTTGGCATCCGGCCAGTGCACTCTGCTCAGTCTTCCAGCGCGTGGGTATCTGAGTAGGCTGGTGCACCATCGAAAGTTAACCTGGTGTTGCCACTGGTCCCCTAATACTCTAGCGATCCATCATTCCCTAAAAAGCGGCAGTCCTTCTCAGTGCCTGCTTCCTCCAGAGTCAGCTTCTACCAAATCCAGTGCAGGTTCACGCCTGACATTCTAACGTGTGCCCTGCAAGCTACTAGTCTGGCACGGCAACGATGGCCTTTGAATGCTCTGGAACGATCTCTGAGCTTAACAGTGCTGCTAGAGTTCCCATCAACACAAGTGTTACCTTATGAGCCAAATCATGTGCTTCGGCGTTTGCCCAGTGTCTTCTGGACCACGTCTACTTACAGCCTTTCAGCTTGAAGTGGATGCACAGAGCGGTTCCTGAGAGCTACCCGGATGAAGAGCTTCGCCAAGCGTGGTGTCCTCGCAGGAGTCAGGAAACCTCGCGCTATCCCTTTGCTGCTCAACTTTATGTTCCTTTCAGGCAGTTTCCAAATCGTGGAGATTAGTGAAGCCCCCAAGTGAAAAATCCGCAGCAATTCTTAGCCTGGACAGCACTTTGGAAGGCATTGCAACGCTCTGCTGGTTACTAGCCAGGAGGCGACCTCGCAGAGCAAGAAGGCGAACTACTGTCAACTACCGGAGGACAGAAGTTTACCGTTGCTGAGCCAGTCCCGCAGCCCAGTGCGGGTAAGCAGACTCCCGCTGGGACGCTTCTTCCTGGGGAGTGGATGGGCCCGAAGCGCTAGTGAGAGCGAAGTCTCTCCAGTTTGGGACTCTCCAGCTGCGCGGCACCCATTGACCCCTCCGGGGTGGTGAGGAAAGAGAAAGAAGTTGGGACCTGAGCGAGCTGGTAACCTGGACAACTACTCCGGGACCAAAACCTTAGAAATGGCTGCAAAAGGGGCGAGTCTCCCGACTGCTAATCCCTCCCCTTTTTCCAGCTGACTAGCTTACCTGCTACCGTCCAGTTTACAGTATAAGCGTAGACCGTTAATTAGACCAATCCCAAAACCTAAGCGTCACGATCCCCTAGGCCGTCTCGTTCATAAACATCTACAGGAGCTTCAGGAGCTCCATGGGGGAAAGGTTGTGTGAGGGAGTGGGCAGGAAAGGCGGGATGAGAGGGGATTGTGTCCAGGAAACAAACTGCGAGCACCTCTATTCGAAGGACCTCGGGGAGCCCTTTAGAACTCCTGGGCTAGCAGCTGCCACTACTTCAAAGCTGGGCGAGAAGAGGGATGGAAGTGGCTCTAGAGGGTGAACCTAGGGATGGCTTTGGTGCTTAGCCTGGCGACCTCACTCAGCGTGCGGGGAGCGTAAGTGGCATCAAGGGAAGAGCCAGAAAACCTAGATGCCTCAGACAGCAGGGACCCGAGAGGTGGCCGAAAGGACTTGAGGGCTTGCTGCGAGCAACTGTCTGCCAACCACAATCCAATTCCTGTGAGCCAGCCTCCTCGTCATCTGCATCCTTGCAACCCCTGCCGCTCCTCGGGTCTCCAGATACCTAGCTCGCTGGTCTGCGGCGGCCGGCGCGGGACTAGGCGCGCAGGTTGCTGCGCGCTCCCGCGCTCCCGCGCGCCTGTGTGTGTGCTTTGCAGCCCCTGCGCAGAGCAGGGCCGCCGGGACCTAACCGCCGGCCACCTGACTGGTGTACTTCCTCCTTGCAGCGACCTCCTCGCAGACTGCCTCACCTGGAGCTGGTGATCCGGCGCCCGCCGCCAGCCCGGCTCCCTGCGGCCGCTGCAGCCTCAGCTCAAAGTTTCCTCAGCACAGACACACTGGCAAAGGGCTGCACAAGGATAAGGGTTTCTGAAGCTGTGCCTTGGAGTGGTTCTTCTTACAGCGGCACCACTCCGCCTTGTCCCCACCTGATCCGAGCTGAGAGTAGATTTTACAAATTAAGGGGAAAAGGGGGAGTTATTACTAAAAGATAGAGGACCGGCCACAACGGAGAATATCCGCCCGAAGCCCTAGAATGGGCTGATGGTGGGGCCTTTAGGGTTAAAAAAATGACACAGAAGGCCAAGTTGACCTAGAACGTGCTGGGTGCTAGGAAGGTGGTCCGGTATCCGTTACTACAGGCGTGAAGATTTGCAGACGCCGCCCGTGCAAGAGCTTCCAATCGCCATTCCCTCTGGATCGCCTTGGAAGGAAAAGCCGGCAGAGCTGAGGGAGCGGGAGTCAAGAAAAAGCCTCTGGACTTGTGAGCGTCGCAGCCTTGGTTTTGGATTTTAAGGATAGAGAAGAGAATTAACAGCATATCAAGGTAAGAAGCAACGAAACCGCTGCCTGAATTGTCAGGAATAAGAATAACTTAAATAATGTTGGGGAGGAGATGGAGGGGGAGCGGTTAGGCCAAGTTAGGATTTCTCCGGGCGTCGCCGAGCCAATGTCTGGGGGCGGGCAGGTCGGGGAGTAGCGGGTGCAGCCAGCGCCCATGTGGGAGGCGACAAGCCAGAGGAAGTGCCGTGAACAGACACTTTTTGAAAGCTGTTGTAAAGAGGTAAGGAGCTGGGTCGTCTGTCCAGTCTGATTTACAGCGTGCATTTGTGTGTGTGTTCTCCCTACCAGATTTTTTTCTTTAGCACCGCAGACCCACACCCTCTTTGCCATAGAGAGCTGTGGGCTTGGTAGCGCCTCAGGGCTTGGGGGCAGGTGAGACTGGCGCGGGTGGCCAAGGTGGGGGCGGAGGTGGCCTCGGGCGGGTGGCGGGGTTGGGGGGCTAGCGAAGCCCTGGCTGCTTGCAGGCTGGCTTCGAGCAATTGTCGGAGCGCCGGCGCCGCAGGTCTGCGGTGGTTCCACTAGTTTCCGCTAGAGGCTCCCAGTAGGCGCCGCAGCGCTGGTGGGTGTGGGGGCGGAGGGCGGGCGTTGATTGCCTGCCTGCCCGCGGGGTGGCGGAGCGGCCGCGGCCGAGAGAAGCGAACCGGTCTGAGGCCCGGGACGTGAGCCGGAGTCTAGGCGAGCCTTCTGGCTGCTCGCGGAGCTGCGGTGACGCGGGTCCGAAGACAGGCAGAGCTCGAAAATGCTGTGAGCTGAGCTGGAGCCACTTTGGGGACTCAATCCTGGCCCGCGCCCTGAGGGCAGTCCCAGGAGGTAAGGTCTCCTTTCTTCCTGGCTCCCTCCCCCTCGCCCAGTCTCGGAGGTTTTTGGCGAATTCTCGGTCAATTACCAAAGGTGTGCAGAAGTAGAGGTTGCTGGTCTGTGGGGTCTATATCTAAAGGTGCCTTTCAGTCTTGCACCGTGCCATGTATTTTTGAACTAATCCCTTCTTTCGCCCACCTACCCTGAATATTTGCCACTTTAAGGGAAGTTTTCCGCAAAGTGCCTGGTGGCTGGTCTTTGGGCCAGGCTGCTCTAAGCTGAGGGAGGGGATCTGCGGTGCTTCCCTGAGCCTTCCAGGATTGGAGTGCCCGAGTCAATGGGTGTGGTGTGGGGAGAAAAGAGTACCACACCCTCTTATTTTCCTCCCCTTCCTTTTCACCTCCTGGTGAAACACTTATCATTCAGGGTTTTACTGATGTCCTTTCCCAAGGGTTTGGCTCCAAGAAAAGAATAAAGCTGCTGAAAGACTTGGAGAGAGATAGAGAAGTGAAGGAAGTCATTGTCAGAACCTCTAGCCAAAAGGAGGGTGAAGTTAAGCTTTATTGGGCTGGGGGGGGGGGATTGCAAGGAGTTCAGATTATTTGATGAAGTCTGATTCATTTCACATTTCACATAGTCTTTGACATAATCCTTGCTCAAACCACTAACAAAGTCACCTCTGCTAGGTATTGCCTTGGGCACCAATGGACACTGGATAGCTTGATGACAGTGTCTAAACTGCCCCCAGCCCCCCCCCCCCCCCCCCCCCCCCCCCCCCCCCCCCGCAAGCAGAGTGGGTATTGTAAGTGTTTGGTGCGATTACACTGTGTTAGGCAGATGGCAATGTTATTTGTGTGTGTTGTGTTGTGTTTGTGAATACCGTTTTGGTTATTTTACACTCAGTATTGAAATTTTATAGTCCTCTCAAGACGACTCTTACAAAACAGGACTTGTGATATGAAATCTCCTGCAGAATAATACTGAAGAAGATGGATGGGGCATGAGATATTCTAGGAATACTTAATGAAAGCCAAGATCCAGCATTTGAGTTATATTGGACCACATACTGAAACAGTGAACAATATTTTTCAGATATGGAAAGTGATGGTCAACATTTTAAAAGAAAGGGTACTCTTCAGTGTACTATCATCATCATCCAGTAGGTGCATTACTTCCAATACAGTTAAAAGAGTATGAAGCAGAAAAAAATGAAGCACTTCCTATTGAAAACCAGTAAAATGTTTTATGTCAGGTATTTTACCTTAAGAATTTAAATGGAATAGGTTGTGTATTGATGATGACTGAAGTGGTTTGACTATCATTTTATGTGTTAAGCATCTATTATATTTGATAAGGTAAATATGTAAATTAATGTTATATAATAAGTGTAACTTCTTGGGATTGGAATCAGGCCAATTTGCTGATGTGTTTCATTTCAGAATAACACCTAACATGATTTCCAGAAAGATTTACATAAAGTTTGTCATTCACATGTTACATGGCATAGAACCCTGTGTAAAGGGCAAAAAATAAATAAATAAATAAAATAAAATAAAATAAAAATACCTTGCTAACTATCTAAAGGAATGATTTATACTCTTTAAACATGTTTAAAAATTTTTATTATATGACTAAATAAGTTAATTGTCTAAATATAGTTGTTTGCATGTATAGCACAAATTATTTGTCCAAATAAATTAACCAAGACAAATACATAGGGCTTCAATTTTCTTTCTGAAAGAATCTTGTATATATGATGTATTGGAGATACCGTGTTTCTTGAGAGTTAATTGAATCAAACTAGTGAGACTGGTTTGTAATCTCAAATTCAGTTTTAGAACTCCATCTCTAAAGATTTTTTTCTCTAATAAAAGTGATTTTAAAAGAGACCAGACAGGGTGTTTCAGGGTTGCCATGGGCTTGGAAACCCTGTGAGTCCTCTGAAACTTCATGTGATAGGATGTTGTCACCAAATAATTGGCTCGATGTTTCAATTAAAAACTGATTATTTTTCTGGCTCTGGTAGTCATTATGGTTATTTTCATTTGGTCTCTAGATATTCTTTGAAAAGACTCTAGGTGGAAATGTTTTCCTGTAGTACATGGAGAGGAGGTCATTATATGCAAAAAGGCTTGCCAGTTACTGATTCTCCAGTTTGGTTGCATTTTGTCATAGGCAGGATGCTAGATTTAAAAAAAAAAAAAAATCAGTTTTCTGAGTTTACATGGATATTTCACTTTTTTGTAGTAACCCTCAGTCTCTGGATACTTCATTTATAATTTTGATGAGGAAATATGTTACCAAGCCTCTTCCATGTCTGGTTTGGGGGCTACTTTGTGCTAACAACTTTAAGTATTATTTAGTCATACAAGATCTTATTTCCTGAGAGAAAATCAATTGAACTTAAAAAAGATGTTTAATAAGGAAATGAAAATAGAATAGGAGAAACAGGTTAAATATCAAGCAAAAGGTTTACTCATTTAACTGCGTGTATGATTTCTTCCTTCAGAAACCATTTAAAATTTTTTTATTTATTATTTTTAGAGAGGGGTAGGCAGAGAGGCAGAGAGGGAGCGAGATATCAATGTATGGTTGCCTTTCACCTGCCTCCAGCTATGGATCTGGCTGGAGACCTGGCTGGAGACATGGCTTGCAACCTGGTTATGTGCTTTGGCTGGGGAATTGATCCAGCAACCTTTGGGTTCGCAGGCAGGTACCTTATCCACTGTGCCACCAGCCAGGGCAGAAACCATTTTTTAAAAAAGATTTTATTTATTATTTCCGGAGGGAGAAGAAGGGAGAAAGGCAGAGAGGTAGAGAAACATCAATGTATGATTGCCTTTCACCCTCCTCCAGCCATGGACCTGGCTGGAGATCTGGCTTGCAACTTGGTTATGTGCCCTGGCTGGGGAATCGAACCAGTGGCCTTTGGGTTTGCAGGCCGGTACCTATCCACTCTTATACCAGCCAGGGCAGAAACCTATTATTTATTTCCATCCTCCCTTTTCCTTCTTTCCTTTCCTCTTCCCTTCCCCACTCCATCTTCCCTGATCTTATTTTTCTCTTTCTCAGTTTTGGTTAAAAAAATTTCCTTCAGAAACAAGTCCATGGCAGTATACAGGATAGGGAAGAAGTGGGTTTACGTTTATGAGTATGTGAAACAGTATTTATTCTTATACAATTTTTCATATGAATGACTGTAAACCTACTTTTGCCCTGACCTATAATGTCAGTTATTTTATAATCATCAGTCCACATTTTAACTTTAAATGACAGGTATACTGTTGAAATATTGTTTCATTAGAAGAAACCCATTAGAAAATGGGGTTGATCCTTTAAGGTGTCTAAGTCATTAGCTGATCTTTATGTCTTACATCATGATGCCCTCTATGTCTTGCTGCAACTCCACTGGCTTCTGCTCCTGGCAAGCACACTTAATGGATAGTAGTCACTGAGAGATGGACTGCTTTGAAACACAGTGCATTCATGCTTTGAGTGACTTATTTCCATTTAGTTAACAGATTCCATGTGCATAATAGTCAACATAATCAAATCTGAAGTGTTCATATTACACAGATAGTTGAGCCACAGTTGTCAGTGTGGAACTGTTCAGAAATTAATAACCCATTTTAGGAAACCCTAAGTCTTTAGTAAATATAACAACTTTTTAAATATCACTCAAGAAAATACAATTGCTCAATGGTTCTTGAATGTCTTGCGAGTAGAAATATAGTGTCCAAAAATCTCCCAAGAGAAACAAATTCGGTACTACTGGAAGGCAGCATGAAGAAGTAGGAAAAGCACTGAATTGGAAACCAAAAGACTTGATTGAATTCTACTCTGTCTCTTATGACTAGTGGTATCACTTTTGAAAAGTTATCTTATTTTTCTAAGGCTTAGTGTTGAATAATGTAAAGTGAGGAAATTTAATGTCTACCCATTCTCTTATATTTAAAATTTGACTGAACCTAGATTTAAGTTTTGGAAAAAGAAAATTCTTTCAGGTTCCTACCAAGTACCTGTCAGACATTGTAACACTTGATAGAGAAGTAAATGAAATATATTTAAAGAATATCTATAAAACTTCTGGAATGTAGATTTTGATATGCATTTGATAAGAATGCTTTTTTCTGAAGGAGCTATTAACAAATGTCATGAAAGAAAGGTTTAAATGAATACATACCTATGTGTATTTATGATTTTCTAAAAATTAAGAATATAGTACAAATTGCGTGATACTTACTGTGTGAGGCATAAAAGTATATATCTGGGCATTTGCGCTCCTTTAGGATTGATGAAGAGGAGAAAAAAAAAGAAGAGTAAAATATTTTTGAATAATAAAGTTTAAATTCAGCTCTCCCCGTCCCCTGTTTAAATGATCTACATATTTCTTCATGTGTCTACTTATTATAACACAAATAACAACTGCCATTGATTTCATTAGGTCAGTTGCCCAATATCTATGAACACTTAAAAATATAAAGCTTGTGAAATGCTAAGATAGTGGTTTAATTTTGTGAAGTTGCACACAAACCTAGTATAATATCTTAGATTTTACAACAGAATTTACCCAGGAATGCTGATAGCCTTTTGTCCTATTTTATTTTGGTGACTTATATTATTTATATATTATTTTTATCAGGTGAGTTAGTTAATATCTACCATTTATTTTTTTACTAACTCATTGATTTGAATAACATTTTCAAAGCTCTATTGAAATAATTATGTGCTTTTTGGATAAAATATGAGGCCTGCTAAGATTTGAGTTTATAATATATTTTGTTGCTTTTCTAAATATGTTCACTAGTTAATATAAAGAACAGCCTACCTTTACTGGTTGCAAGGATAAGTCAAACACTATTCCCTGGAATTTTAGTGTCATTGTCAGTATAAACTAAGAGTACTTTTTTCTAATACTATTAATAAAACTAAATGCAAACCTAGGTATAATAGAATGTAGTATCAAATTGTCTATAAAGTGATAGATAGTTATTCCCTTTGCAAAAATCATTACCAAATTTCACCGTAACAGAAATATACGCAAAACCTGATTCCCAGCACATTTCAGTTTCTCGGGTAGCACTAGAGAGTTTCTGAAATGGGTTCTAAATTGGACTGCATAAGAGGATTTTGTGTCTTCATACAATCTCATTCTATTATAATGTAACTGTGTTTAGCTGCAAGAGATCTATCTAGTAGCCAGCATGAAGGGGAATAATTAGCATAAAAACTGTATTGCTCCTAGGGCACCAGGGGAGCCAACACACAGTACCTTGTGATAAATGTTGATTTTGAAATGGTGGGCTTCATTTGTCAAAGGGAAAGGGCTTTTATCATCTTAATGACATTTTTACTGGATTTTGCAGTAATATTACATATATTACACAAATGTATTTTGTATATTATATATTTAATGTGTGTTACATATATTATTTTTATTATATATTATGTATATACACATACTTTATATACTATATTCATTTTTTGACGTGCCTATTTTTTCAATTTAATTTTATTGTTTGTTGTATTACATCCATCCCCTTTTTCTTCCCCTCTATCCCCTTCCCCACCTACCTTCTTCCCCACAAAGTCAATCCCACTTGTTGTCCATGTCCATGGTTCTTCCATGCTATATATACTATATCCTTATATACATTCACTGTGATACACACACACAGAGGCAGCCCTTGGTACTTGTGAAGATATGTCTTTGTGACCTACTGCTTAAGCATATGATTATAGATTGCACATTATTTCTCATGATCTGCCTTCCATTTCATTTGTGGTTAAATGCCAAAACCATAGCTTTGATCTCAGTTTTAAATTTACATCAGTTAATAATCAAATACTTACTGATGTTAAAGTGATTTTCTGTATCATGGTCAGGATATGATATATGTGAATTGGTCCCTGTTCCTAAGAATCTTGTGATCTTGTAATAGAGAAGAGGCAAAAGTGGATGGTAAACTAATAAGAAGTAGAATAATCTATCAACTCATTCAGAAAATTCTTGTTATGTAGCTATATAAAATAACAATATAAGAGTTGTGTCACCAAACAATTCAGAATAGGGTAACATGAGAGTAGCCTGGGAGCCATAAAGAGGGAAGAAATTGGCTGACATATTGGAATATAAATGAACAATAAATACATAACCTTACAAATAATTGAAGCAATGCAAAGTAACACATTAGTGACTTGCTTATGAGTGGAACAAACATGAAATCACTGATAGATTCCATGTTTTGGTAATGGATTGAGGAATATATATATATATATATATATATATATATATATATATATATAGTATTTTTCCTAATAATATTAGTAAGACTAAATGCAAACCTAGGTATAATAAAACATAGTATCAAGTTGTCTATAAAGTGATAGTTATTCCCTTTGCGAAAATCATTACCAAATTTCAGTGTAACAGAAATATATGCAAAATCATGATCAGGATATAATGATGTATGGGATAGGCGCTGGGTAATATATGCATGGAGCCATTTTACTTTATTTATTTATTTATTTATTTTTAAAGATTTTATTTATCAGTTTTCAGAGGGAGGGGAAGAAAGAGAGGCAGAGAGGGAGAGAAACATCAATGTATGGTTGCCTTTCACCTGCCTCCAGCTATGGATCTGGCTGGAGACCTGGCTTGCAACCTGGTTATGTTGCCCTGGCTGGGAATCGAACCAGCAACCTTTGGGTTTGCAGGCTGGCACCTTATTCACTGTGCCACCAGCCAGGGCCCATAGAGTCATTTTAATCTGGTCCAACACATTTGGAATGAAATTTGAATTATTTTAAATATATCTATTATATTACAAATTGTTCAGAATAATTGTCTTCCTTTTCTAGAAATTTATCCTAAAAAATGCTCTTCTGAATCTTCGAAGGTATTTTATATATTCACAAAAAGAAATATATAACCTGGTTTCATGTCTTTCAAAGGAACTATATTTATAGTTAAAACCTTTGTATGCCAAATGAACTGGTGAATAATAGATAAACAAAATAAGCTATATCCCTATCTAGCAGTAAATACTCAGCAATGAAAATGAATGAAACACTGATAAATGCAGCAGCATGAATAAGCCTCAGAAACATTATGCTGAATGAAAAAAGTGAGAGAAAAAGCCTGCATATTATATACTTCCATTTATATAAAATGTCCGGAAAAGAGAATCTACAGAATTTTAAAGTAGATTAGTGTTTGTCTGACACTGGAAGTGGCGGTGGTGAGTGACTGCACCTGGGAACCAGGGATCCTTGGGGATAATGCAACTGGTCTATTATAGGATATTGTGAAGGTTGTACGAATTTGTAAATTTACTAAAAATCATTTTGTTGTTTGCATAAAATGAGTACATTTAATGGTATAAAGTCTATCTCAATACAGCTGATAAATATAGCACATATATAAAAAAATATCCCAAAGTCTTTCAACAAAGTAAGCCTTAGGCTCAAGTGACCTCACTAATAAAATTTTCTTGACATTTAAGGAAGAATAATACCAATTACATCCACTCATTTTCAGGAAACTATAGAAGAGGGAACAGTCCCCAACTTTTTCTATGAGACCAACATTACCCTGATACCAACACCAAAAAATTTTATTATAAAAATAGAAAACTAAAGATCCATATCCTTTATGAATATAGACATAAACCATATTAACAAAATTTAGCAATATAAATCAACAGTATAGAAAAAAGATAATACATATGACCAATTTAGGTTAATTTAAAAAATGCAGTATTGGTTTAATGTTAAAAGGTTAATCAGTATAGTTCACCATATAAACAGTATAAAAGAAAAACTATGTGGTCAGTAGATGGTGCAAACTGTATTTGATAACACCTGACACATACCTTTTATTAAAAAAAAAAAAAACCTTAACAAATATTTTAGGAGGATAAGGAGACTTCAGCTTCATATAGAACATCTGTGTTGAGCATATGGCTAATATGATAATGGTGAAAGACCAAATGATCTCCCTGTAATCTTAGGAACAAAGGAGGAATGTCTGCTCTCGTCACTTCTACTCAACATTGTAATGGAAATTTTAGCCAATGAAAAAGACTCCAAAAGGCAGACAGACTGTAAAGGAAGAAGCAAAACCGTTTAAACACAAACCCATTGAACATTTAAGAAAAGCCCATATTCATACATTCCATAGTAATATAATTCAATAAACTTTAAAATACTCATAAAATGATTTCCATGTTATATATTTAATAAGAAGGTAAATGTAACGTTGTAGTTCTCTAAATATCATCATGGTAAGATCTCTAAGGTATATTGTGATGGAGAATAATGTGGTTGTAGAACAGTAACTTAGTCAATAGTAGCTGGGTTTATTTTAAGCACTGGGATAGGCCCTGGGCAATAGTGTGTCTGTGCAAAGGGGATGGAAATCATCCTGCCTTTGAGAGACTTACAGGCTAATTTGAGAAAGGACTTACAAGCAACTGAAGCAATTAAACATATATTGAGAATTTGTGTTATGGGCACATATGAAACTAAGTAGAATGTTTTAGATCTTGTATTGACCCATGAGGGTTGGGAGAGCAACAGGAAGATTTGTCTAAAAGGTGTCTTGTACCTAGTGAGCACTCAGAAGAGAACATTTTTTTAAGATAACATTTTTTTAAAGATTTTATTTATTATTTTTAGAGAGAGGGGAAGCGAGAGAGGCAGAGAGGGAAAGCGACATCTATGTATGGTTGCCTTTCACCTGCCTCCCTCCAGCTATATGGATCTGGCTGGAGACCTGGCTTGCAACCTGGTTATGTGCCCTGGCTGGGAATCAAACCAGTGACCTGTGGGTTCGCAGGCTGGCGCCTATCCACTGAGCCACCAGCTACGGTGAGAACATGTTTTAATAATAAATTATTCCAAAGTATTGTTTTTTTTTTCTACTTTACCTTATTTTCCTTTGTATCAAGTAATTCATCTATCATTTTCCAAGAAATACATACTGTACTTCTCTACCACACAATTTTTTCTTGTATTGTTACACTCTTGTCTTTCTTGGAATAATTGCCATATCATCACTAGCATTTGTTGAGAACTTTCTATGAACAAATGCATCATCCTCAGTGCAGAATCACAGTGCAGAATAACATTATCATTATTCATATATTTAATGTAACTGAAGACCTTCATGTATAATTTTAAATTTTTTTAGGATGATGTTTTAAAACTAAAGCATTTATACCATGAAATCACTTTTGTTAGAGAAATACATAGTTTATAAAGTGAAAGAGCTTCCTGGAGCTCCCTTTTATAAAGACTTGGACTGGAATAGGAAGCCACATTATGCAGGAAATGAGAGAAGAGAGAGGCTGAGTACTGTGTGGTAAGAAGAAAGAGGATTAAGTGGTCAGAGTCCAAAATAGCCTTAAAAGGATACATGTCAAATGGGAATGTTTCAAGTATAATGTTATATTGTACCTCCTACAATGTCACTGTTTCCTGTGATTGCAAAATCACACAAGCCTTAGTGACAATGATGTGATTGGATTCCTGATAGAGGCTGCTAGCAGATTATATTTGTGTCAAAACTGGGGAAGCAATACCAAATAGCCAGCTTGTGTGGATAAGAGGAGATGCATCACAGAATTTCTTCCCTTGGATCTTTTTCACTTGTGTCCTTAACAATCTAGTCCATTTACCTATCCATTCCTTGGCTACATAACCTTCCAACATATCACCTTCAAAGGGTTGTTTACCATGTCCTTAAGCACTGGAGCCTGTAACAGATTATTTCATGTGTCTGTACATGTTCTGATTAATATTTTTAATTGTTTTCCATGAAAACACATCCTACCTGACTAATCAGATTGTGGCAACTCTATTGCCCTTTCTTTTCTAAACAAATTTCTGACAGATAACTGAATAGCATTCTTGAACATATTCCTATGTTAGTGATCTTATTTTTGTAGATGCTTAAATTGGAAAGGAAACATTTATATTGTAGTTGATTCTGTATTCAAGATTCTTACAGGGCACTACATAAAACTTCAATAAAAATATATCTTTGGCAGAGGAACTATAATCAGCATTAAAAATGAAGTATTTTGTTATTTATTACAGTTTAAAATAGATATAAACTAAGTTGATGAAATTAATGTGAAATATGAAATGAAATAAATTCTGCATGTTATTAATTGGTGCTTATATAGCCTAGCAAAATACTTAGGTCTAGGTGACCATTGAGAAGAGTCACCTAGATGACTGTCCTATTGAATCTGGAGCTTCTGCTCCTGTTCATTCATTTATGGGTGCACCTACTATGGATTTTGTAAAGGGGTTGTGGGAATAAAGTAGAAACATTATTCTTTGGCTCAGAAAAGAATGTTCAATGATTATGTTAATGTGAAGTTGAAGAGAGAGTATGCAGTTTGATATAGTAGAAATTAATGGTTTAAAATGACAGCTTTAGAATATGGTTGATAATCAGATGTTTTGTCACTAATAAGCAGAAAACCATGGAGAAGTTATTTGTGTTTTGGAAGGATAGCCATCCATCTTTCTGTTTAGCTCACTCCTTGTGGGAGAAAAAAGAGTGCAGATATCACATAATACAAATTGCTTTACAGGACTAAAGTGCTAATGAATGTAATTAATTTATATAAATATTTAAATGTTGGAAATAGTATTTAAAGTAAAATAATCTAGTACTTACTGGTGAAACCATTCCATCTTTTAATATATCTGCAAGTCTTTGTACATCGAGATCCCTTTAACTGAAAGAGCCTTTCCCAATTACTCCTACAAACTCATATTCATCATTTAAAGACAATCCTAGTATTATATTCTCAATTAATCTTTCCAAAGTCTCTGAACAAAGTGCAGTCTCATTACTTTTCAAGCTTTGGCTATTATATGTATTTTTAAAAATATATTTCTACTTTTGTTCACTGTATCTTCCCAAACCTTGAGGTCCTTGAGGGTAAAAATTATATCTTCTTTGTCATTGTGTTTATTAATATTCTAGAATATGTGGTCAATTCTTATTAAATAGTTGTTGAAATGAATTGAAATGTGAGTTTTAGAACACTTAGTTAAAAATTTTATCCAAAACCATTGTTAATACTATTTCCAGTTGGTGTAGGAGATAGCATGCAATGACTTAAAGTGCAAACATTTGATTTTAAATCCTGTCTCTGCCATTGACTACTAATTATTAGACTTTGGCAACCTCTTTATTTCACAAAGTGGTAGCTTTTTTTTTTTTTTTTTTTTTTAATATAAAGACCAGTTGGAGTCACTTTTAAAAAAATATTTTGTTCATTATTTTTAGAGAGAGGGGAAGGGAGAGAGACAGAGAGGGAGAGAAACATCAATGTATGGTTGCCTTTCACCTGCCTCCAGCTACAGACCTGGCTGGAGACCTGGCTTGCAACCTGGTTATGTGCCCTGGCTGGCAATCAAACCATTGACACTTGGGTTCACAGGCCAGTGCTCAATCCATTGAGCCACACCAGCCAGGGTACTTTTTAGCATTAAATAGGTATAACAACATTTTCTGCCCTGCACACCATACATGGAGTTTATGGTAATAGAGTAGAAAATGAGTGAAAGTAAACTTTTATACTCAGTACCTGTACAAATGAAGTCATTCCTGTAATTAAATATATGTTGGAAAGCCACTGATAAGATAATCTCAAGTGCAATAATATGTATCACTTTTAGAAATGAAATGGGGGATTTATACAGAAAAACAAAAACAAAACCAATCAACTAGAAATTCATTTCTTTCTACTGGATTTTTATTGCCTTTTTGTGACATTCCTTCAAACTTTCATTTCATATGAGTTTTATTTTATAGATTATGAAATTAGGATTACAATACAGATCAGACAATTGCAATTTAAAGACATCATTATAGATGCATCAGCTGATAACTTTTGTTAGTCATTTACAATTGGAAGATTGTTCAGCCACTACTTTGGCTCTGAGTAAGCACTGATTTTTACATTCTCTTCCATTTATAGCCAATTTGCATGAAACAATCAGTTTGGACTCCTTTTTACTTTGAATATTTGACCACTTCAAACATTTGTATCCATTTTCTCACATTTTTTTATTGGACAGTTTGTAGATCACTGACAGAGAGAAATTCAAAGAACAAATAGTTACTGATTTAATGGTAGTTTACTTTTAGGAGACCCACTATTAATGTGTTCTGATGATATACGGGGTTATTGCTTTATGCTTAAATCTCATGTGTTGGAAATAAGTTATGTTTTGCTTCTCTGCCCAGCATTCCTATTTGGCCAATGTTACAGAGCCGCCTTAGATTTTCTGCCATTCATTTTGCTGTGATGGAACATTTTCCTAGGTGTTTTTTACTTATGTCAGATTCTCAGAGCATTTTTATCTTTAATTTGGTTTCATGTATCTGGAAAAATACTCCAGTATATTTTAGCTTGAATTCTAACCGCCCCCCCCCCATTTTTATAGTACCTTTTTATCTTAACGCTTCTGAGAGTCTCTTGATTATGTATGATATTTTCCTCTGGTTTTTAAGGATATTTTGATAATTTTGCTTTTCCCCCATTTTTTCTGATATTGCCACTCAACTCAAACTGCCTTTAGCAGTTTTCTTACCTAAACAAACAGGTGTTTATTTCCTTTGTCTCTACTACTCTCCATCAAACCTGTTCAACGGAGTTGATCCTGTTCTTGCTTACAAATAAAGTTTTAGATAGGCTTTATAAACAGATATGTCTGTTTTACTCATTATTAGATGATAAAAATGTTCTGTAATCACTTCTAATCATATCCTAAAAGTATTTAGTGGTAAATAAATTTTACCACCACCAGCTTTATTCTGGTCAGTTTTCATGGAGAAAATGTGGGGTTCCCCAAATTGCCACCTTGCTTTTTGTCCTGTTCAAACAGGTGCCTCTGGTTCCTCTTGGGTTGACTCTCAGAAAAGTAGAACTAAAGGTGGGGTCTGACTTGATTGACATTCATTTAACTTTGGATAAGCTTCCTGTGCGTTTGGTGAACTCTTCATTTTACCTTAGGATGGTGTAGTAGACATGACCGTTACTCATCAGAAATTTCTGTGCATCCTGAGCACATGATAGGATTGAACTTTCTGGCTTTCCGTGCTTGGGTGAGACCATGGAACCAGTTCTAATATTCATGAGCAGAAGTGATAAATGTCTCTGATATACTGAGCTGTTGTGACAGTCTCTAGAGATCTTTCTACTCCTTCTGGCATGGCAGGCCACTTTAGAGATGATGGCTGTTACTTCAGACTGAATTCTTAACACTTCAGAGAAGAGCCCTCCTCTACCCACTGCTGCCCTACAACAGCCATATTACATGAAGCAGAAAACTAATTTTTGTGGTTTCAAGCTACTACCATGAAGGGATTGTTTGTTACTTTAGCATAAGCTAACCTGTTGAAACAAACAAAAATGTGGGTATTTCAGAAGTGCCCTAATGGGCAATTTGGCAATTTTCTATGACATAGGACATATACTTCTTTTGGCCTTAGATACATAATATTTCCCCCCTAGTAACTGGAAATATATCCTCTCTATTAGGGTTACTCCATTCCCCTATGCATTCTTTTTAGACAGGATTTTAAATGTTTCTAAGCAAACTCTAAATTGTCCACCTCTGATTTTCTAGAAATTTGCATAATTTTGCCTCTCCCAGGAAAACTGTAGCCAGCACCTCTCTTTCCTCTGCCAGTTCCAAACTATAGCCTTTCATTTTAAAAAATCATTTGGGGATACATTCATTGATTTTAGAGAGGGAGGAAGGGAGAGAGAGAGAAATACTGGTGTAAGAGAGACATCAATCAGCCACCTTCTGAACACTTCCGCCCCAGTGATGGAGCCTGCAATTTAGGTATGTGCTCTGACTGTGAATGGAACCCGCAGCATTTTAGTGTATGGGAGGAGACTTCAACAACGGAGCCATTTGGCCAAGGCTGCCCTTTCACTTTTAATTCAATTCATGAATGGCTTAAAAATTATCGAGCGATGTCAGCTGTGCTCTAATAATCCTCTGGAACATATCCTACAACATTGGTGTTAGAATAGTGTGCTCTAGTGCATATCAGATGTTAACTATTGTGTCCCCTAAGCATCAGAGTAAACATTTCAGTCTTTTGAAGTGCTCGCCTTAAAGTTTCTTTAAGCTGTGCGGTAAGGAGGTGATTCTGGGATTTATAGCACATTAACAACTCTTTTTTTTTTTTCTTTCTTTCTTCTACCTAGTTTCAAAACTTTTTGACCACTTAAATTTCAAAGGAAGTAGGCTCACAAAAACTTTTTGAGAATTCTTTAGCAAGTTCTTCATTGCTGACCTAGCATTTCCATTTAAAATGTGGGGGCTGCTTGTCATCACTTGGTTTGGTTCTTGGCTTTGGGATCTTAACTAAAACCCACACAGAAAGCGTCTCATTTAACACCCTGTTCCTAGAATATTGTGACTGGATGTGTTTCAGATTATTAGAGCATAGTGTGTGTCATTCAATATTTTTAAAGCCATTCATAAAGTTAATTAAAAATACATTTGCACATGACTGCAGAGTCATGGTGTCTCTGGAAGAATCACAAAAATGATTTATGGGAAGCTCTGGCAACTTATTTTTTTGTTGTTAAAATCAATATGGTGCTATTCATAAATAGTAGAAATTCACTCACTGCTCATTAAAGCTCTTTGGTGTTTCCATAAGTATTGCTAAGTGGAACGTACTGAAGAGATTTAAGCAAAATGTATTTATTCTTGCCATTGAAGGAGGACCTGTACTAAACTGATGATGTCAGTCATTGCACATTTCTTCCAAAGATTGCTCCAGCAACACCTGTTAGTGAGTCAATCTTTCAGATTGATTACTTCTGTAATAAGTAATATTAATCCCCCTGGGATTTGAGGAGGAGAAGACAGTAAAACTCCCTATATAAGACATAATATGTATTATACATTAATAACATTATCTGGTAGTCATTATAAAATTTTAAACTTAATGAAACCAGAAATGAAAATGCTGCCTTTTATCTTGATCTGAAACAGTAAATCATTTTAGTTAAAAACAGACCCTGGCTGGTAGCGCAGTGAATAAGGCGCTGGCCTGCAAACCCAAAGGTCACTGGTTCGATTCCCCAGCCAGGCCACTTAAAGAAAACAAAACAAAAACAAAAAAACTAATATAGGCAACTATTCTGTGTATAAGTACCATTATAACTTTATAAGTAAGTATTATTATTATTTACCTGGTATTTGAGCTTTTAAAGATTTGATTGATTTTTAGAGAAAAGGGGAGGGAGGGAGAATAAGAGGGAAAAATCAATGTGAGAGAGAAACATTGTTTGGTTGGCTGACTTTCACACATGTCCTGATAGGTGATTGAACCCAAATCCAGGCCTGTGCCCTGACCAGGAATCAAACTAGTGATCCTTTGGTTTGTGGGAGGACACCTAACCAACTGAGCCAAATTGGTCAGAACTATTATTTTATTTTTGAATTCACCTGTGGCAAGTATGTTCTTACATTTTAAAAATCTAAGCCACATTGATGAAGAGAAATACAAGTTTTCATTAAAATATTTTTGGACTTACCTCCTATCTTTGGGGATGGTGTAATTAATAGCTTAAGAGTTTGAGCAGTATAAGATTATTTGTGTTACCAACTAAAATCAGTATGCCTCACAGCTCCTGGCATTGGGTACAAAGGTGAATTACTCAACCTGGGATTTTCACTGTGGTACCTGATGAGCACATCTATTGGTCCTGAAATATTTGTGACATCTTTCAGTCTTCTCTGTCTTGGCCCAGAAAACCAAGCATTTGTTTACTGTCATCTAGAAAATTTTCCAAATATTGCACATTAGACTTTAATTACCTGTGTACATTTTCATAGCCTTTGTATTGCTTTTTAATTAGTTAATTTGGGTTAATCTTTTATCTCAAATTAGACTGTTGGCTTCTTTAAGACAAATACATTATAGATTTCTTTTGCATGCCTGCTTTCTACCACACTGAAGAGTATTTCCGGTCTTTGTTTTACACCTGGGGAAGATTTTCAGAAATAGTTTTGCATAGTGGTAAGAGGAAACTAATGTTTCATGCTAGTTTTAGCACCTTCTACCTTTAAAAAAGCCTCAAGTTGCATAGGTTTAAATATAATGGACGGAAATGTTAAATATACTGAAAACTGTGGAGATATTATAAAGAAATAATAGCCCTTCATAAATTATATATTCCATGACATTACAGACACCTATGTATTCATAAGAAACATAAAAAGAAGTTGCTTATCAGGCAAATAAATATATTTTAGAAAAAAGGAAGGGCACTAGAAAATCAAGTCCCTTATGAAATTTAGAAGTTTTTTGGATAGAAAGCATATATAATTAACTGCTAGACAATATATTCTTGATTGGAAAGAGTTATTGACAAGGTGTTTGAAAGTTTCAAGGAAAGCCCTGGCTGGTAGCATAGTGGATAAGGCACCGCCTGCCAACCCAAAGGTTGCTGGTTTGATTCCCAGCCAGGGCACATAGCCAGGTTGCAAGCCAGGTCTCCAGTCAGCACTGTAGCCGGAGGCAGGTGAAAAGCAAACCATACATTGATGTCTCTCTCCCTCTCTGCCTGTTACCCTTACCCTCTCTATAAAAATAAGTAAAATCTTGTGAAAAAAAAGAAAGTCCCAAGGAGTCAGTATGATTTGGTAACTCAATGCCATTTTGGGCATGAATTGTGGGGTAGGTAGGACCATGATAGAAAAAAAAAAAAAAAATTGGATCACAGTATATCGGAAGATGAGAAGTATCAACTATTTTCTTACAGTCTCCTTAATAAAATTCCTTGTGATAAAAATCATTTGTATGAGCTTATTTTCTATATTCTTCCAAGGATGGTGGATAACTAGTACCATGCTAAAGAACAGAAGTTAATTTATTACATGCAGAGACTTAGTCCATTAGAGCTTTACCAGCGCATAAATAACTGTTGATGTAAGGCTATCTGCAGCAGCATTAGTTTATGCTAAGTTTATGTTTTATGGGGGAAAGCTAGAAAGCAATGGATGTTCTCTCAAATATTTGCTATCTGTGACTAAATCTAGTACCTTAGCAAGTGTATACATCTGATTTAGCTGTTTTGATAGTAATTGAAGTTTAATATGGTCAGGTTTTCCCCTTTGGAAACTTTAAAAATATTTTAGTCTTTTCCTTAACACATTTTCCAAAATAGTAATTAAGCAAACATTAGTAACTATTAGTTAAATAATTCTGCTGATATTTTTCTGGGTAGCATTGTTTTAACAAAAATATTTTTTATTTCTGAGCTTTCTCTTTTTCCTTCTAAGTTATCCAAACCAAGTGTCATTGCCACAGTTAGAGCTGTCTTTTTCTTTTTTTTTTTTCATTTAATTTTATTGTTGTTGTATTATATCCATCCCCCTTTTACTCCCCTCTGTCCCCTTCCCCACCCATCCACTCCCCACAAAGCCAGTGCCACTTGTTGTCCATGTCTGTGGTTCTTCCATACTAGTTCCTTGACTAAACTGCTCTATGTCTTGGCCTCCTCCTCCCCGCTCCCCCCCGCCCCCCTTGCCCACTGAAGGTCTATTCATTGTATTCGTGTATCTGGTTCTGTTTTGCTTGTTTTTTTTTTTTTTTTCCATTATTGTCCTGTAATGGGTGAGATCATATGGTATTTGTCTTTCACTGACTGGCTTATTTCACTAAGCATAGTAATTTCTAGTTCCATCCATGTTGTTGCAAAGGGTAGAAATTTCTTCTTTCTTCCTGCTGTGTAGTATTCCGTTGTGTAAATGTACCAAAGTTTTCTGATCCAATCATTCACTGATGGGCAATTAAGGCTGTTTCTAGCACTTGGCTATTGTAAATAATGCTGTTATGAACATAGGGGTACATAGGTTCTTATGAATTGGTGTCTCAGGGTTCTTTGGGTATAGTCTTAGTAGTGGAATTGCTGGATCAAAGACAGTTCCATTTTTAGTTTTGAAAGGAAACTCCTTACTCTTTTTCATAGTGACTTCACCAGCCTGCATTCCCACCAACAGTGCACCAGTGTTCCCTTTTCCCCACATCCTCAGCAACACTTGTTGTTTGTTGATTTATTGATGATTGCCATTCTGACAGGCATAAGGTGGTATCTTATTGTGGTTTTAATTTGCATCTCTCTGATGGCTAGTGATGTTGAGCATTCTTTCATATGCCTTTGGGCCCTTTGTATGTCTCCCTCAGAGAGTTGTTTGTTCAGGTCCTTGCCCATTTTTTAATTTGGCTGTCTGTCTCCCTGGTATTGAATATCATAAGTTCTTTATATATTTTGGATATCAAACCCTTGTCTGAGGTATCATTGACAATTATGTTTTCCCATAGAGTTGGATCCCTTTTAATTTTGCTGGTATTTTGTTTAGCTGAACAGAAACTTTTCAGTTTAATATAGTCCCATTTGTTTATTTGTTCTTTCATTTCCTTTGCCCATGAAGAAGTATCAATAAACATAATTCTATGTAGGATATCTAAAATTTTACTGCCTATATTTTTCTCTAGGGCCATTATGGTGGCACTGCTTATGTTTCAGTCCTTTATCCATCTTGAATTTATTCTGGTGTATGGTGTAAGTTGGTGGTCTAGTTTTATTTTTTTCCATGTTGCTGTCCAGTTCACCCAACACCATTTGTTGAAGAGACTGTTTTTACTCCATTTTATGTATCTTCTCCCTTTGTCAAATATTAATTGACCATGGAGTCCTGGGTTTATTTCTGGGCTCTCTATTCTGTTCCATTGATCTATATGTCTATTCTTATGCCAGTACCAGACTGTTTTGATTACAGTAGTATTGTAGTATAGTTTGATGTCCAGTATTGTGATTCCTCTTACCTTGTTCTTTTTTCTCAAGATTGCTGTGGCTATTGGTTGGCGTTTTTGGCTCCATATAAATTTTTGAAGTATTTTTTTATCTCTGTGATACATCATTGGTATATTAATTGGGATTGCATTGAATCTATAGATTGCTTTGGGTACTATGGACATTTTAATGATGTTAATTCCTCCTATCCATGAACACGGTATATGCTTCCATTTATTTGTATCTTCCTTAATTTATTTCCTCAATGTTCTGTAGTTTTCTGAGTACAGGTCATTTACCTCCTTTGTTAAGTTTATTCCTAAATATTTTATTTATTTCTGGTTGCTATGGTAAATGGGATTTGTTTTCTAGCTTTTATCTATGATGTTTTATTATTGGTATACAAAAATGCTTTTGATTTCTGGATATTGACTTTATATCCAGCTATTTTGCTAAATTTGCTTATTAGGTCAAGTAAGTTTTTGGTGGAGTCTATCGGGTTTTGTATATACACTATCATATCATCTGCAAATAATGACAGTTTGACTTCCTCCTTTCCAAAATGGAAACTTTTGATTCCTTTTTCTTCTCTGATAGCTATGGCTAGAACTTCCAAAACGATGTTGAACAGAAGTGGAGAAAGTGGACAGCCTTGTCTCATTCCTGATCTTAGGGGGAAAGCTTTTAGTTTTTGCCCACTGAGTATGATGTTGGCTTCAGGTTTCTCATATATGGCCTTTATGATGGTGAAGTATGCTCCCTCTATTCCCATTTTGCTGAGTGTTTTCATCATAAATGGTTGCTGTACTTTATTAGATGCTTTTTCAGCATCTATTGATATGATCATATGGTTTTTGTCTTTCATTTTGTTGCTGTGGTGTATTACATTTATTGGTTTGCAAATGTTGTACCATCCTTGCATCCCTGGGATGAAACCCACTTGATCATGGTGTATGATCTTTTGAATGTATTGCTGGATCTGGTAGGCCAATATTTTGTTGAGAATCTTACTATCTATGTTCATCAGAGATATTGGCCTATAGTTTTTTTTCTTAGTTGTGTCTTGACCTGGTTTTTGGATTAGAATAATATTGGCCTTGTAGAAAGTGTTTGGGAGTTTTCCCTCTTGTTGAATTTTTTTGGAATAGGGTGAGAAAGATAGAAATCAGTTCTTCTCTAATTGTTTTGTAGAATTCACCTCTGTAGCCATCTTGTCTGGAGCTATTGTGCTTTTGGAGATTTTTGAGTACTTCTTCCATTTCACTAGTTGTCATTGGTCTGTTTCTGCTTCTTCTGGATTTAGTTTTGGTAGATTATACATTTCCAGAAATTTGTCCATTTCACCCAGGTTTTCATTTCCTATTTCTTGTCATGTAGTTGTTTGTAGTAATTTCTTACAATCCTTTGTATTTCTGAAGTATCAGATGTGATTTCTCCTCTGTCATTTCTATTTCTGTTTATTTGGGTTCTGTTTCTCTTTTTCTTGATGAGTTTGGTTAAAGACTTGTCAATTTTGTTTATTTTTTAAAAGAACCAGCTCCTGGACTTACTAATTCTTTGAATTGTAATTTGGGTCTCTAAGCTATTTAATTCTGCTCTAATCTTGATAATTTCCTTCCTTCTACTTGCTCTGGGCTTTGTTTGTTGTTGCTATTCTAGTTCTTGCATTTTTATGTTTAGATTCTTCGTATAAGCTTCTTCTGTCCTTTTCAGGTAGTGCTGTATTGTTATGAATTTCCCCCTGAGGACTGTCATTGCTGTGTCCCATAGGTTTTGGGCTATTGTGTATTCATTGTCATTTGTTTTCAGCAAGTTTTTGATTTCTTCTTTGATCTCATTGTATGTCCATTCATTACTTAAAAGTATGTTGTTCAGTATCCATGAGTTACAGTGTTTTTGTTGTTTTTTCCTTGAGGTTGTTTTCTAGTTTCAATCCATTGTGATCTGAGAAGATGCTTGGTATGATTTCAATTTTCTGTATTTGTGGAGGCTTGTAATGTGACCTACCATGTGGTCTGTCTTTGAGAATGTTCCATGTGCATTTGAAAAGCATGTGTATTTTGCTTCTTGGGGGTGAAAGGTTCTGTATATATCAGTTAGGTTAATTTCCTCTCGAGTGTTGTTCAAACACAGTATACTTGGTGTGTTTTTTTTTGGGAAGATCTGTCCATTGTTGATAATGGGGTATTAAAATCCCCTACTATTAGTGTATTGCTGTCTATATCGTTCTTGAAGTCTACTAAGATTTTCTTATATATTTAGGAGCTCCTATGTTGGATTCATATATGTCTACCAGAGTTATATCTTCTAGATGGATTATTTCCTTAAGTATTATGAAATGTCCTTCTTTGTCTTTTTTTATGGCCTTCATCATAAAATCTACTTTGTCTGGAATAAGTATTGCTACTCCAGCCTTTTTTTCATGTCCATTTGCTTAATATATATTTTTCCATCCCTTCACTCTCAATCTGTGTTGATCTTTTGTTCTGAGGTGGGTCTCTTGAAGACAGCATATATGTAGGTCATGTGTTCTTATCCATTCAGCTACCCTATGTCTTTTGATTGGCACATTGAATCCATTTACATTTAAGGTGATTATTGATTGATACTTATTGCCATTTTTCCCCTTTGTACCTGTGTTCCTCTCTGCCTCTGTCTGTTTCTTCATTTTTTTTTTTTTAAAGCAGACCCTTTAGCATTCCTTGCAATGCTGGTTTGGTAGAGATGCATTCTTTTAGTCTCCTTTTGTCTGGTAAACTCCTTATTTCTTCTTCATTTTTGAATGAGAACCTTGCTGGGTAGTGTATTTTTGGTGGCAGGCCTTTGTTTCCCATTACTTGGAATATTTTTTGCCGTTCCCTTCTGGCTTATTTTGTTTCTGTTGAGTAATCATTTGATAACCTTATTGGAGCCCCCTTATATATTATTTGCTGATTCTTGAAGCTTCTAGGATTCTCTCTTTGTCTTTGAAATTTGTCATTTTAATTACAGTGTTTCTTGGAGTGGGTTTGTTTGGTTTCATCCTCATTGGGACCTTTGCTTTCTGAACTTGAGTACCATTTTCACTCATCGTGTTAGGGAAGTTTTCTCTCATTACTTTTTTGAACAGGTTTTCTATTCCTTGTGTCTCTTCTCCTTCTGGTATCACTGTGATACAGATACTACTGTGTTTCATGTTGTCCTGCAGCTCTCTTAAAACCTTTTCTTTCTTGTTCAGCATTTTTTCATTCTGTTGCACTGGAATATTTTTCTACGTTGTCCTCCAGCTCACTGATTCGATCCTCTTCTTCCTCTACCCTGCTGTTGATTCCTTCTACTGTATTCTTCAATTCAAAAATTGTATTCTTCATTTCTTCCTGGCTCTTACTGACAGTTTCTAAGCCCTTTTTAATGCTGGTGTAATTCTCAGTAACTTCCTTATAGATTCCCTGGAGTTGTTTGTAGTTTTCTTTGATCTGGTTGACCTCATTGAGTTTCTCTATCATCATTCTTTTGAATTTCATATCTGATAGTTTGCTTGTCTGTTTCATTTAGTGATCTTTCTGAGGATTCCTCTTTTCCTTTTGGTGATGGACTGTTTCTTTTTTCCCCATATTTAGGTTTCATTATAATATAATCAGACTGTGATCTGCTGCCTGGCTAAGGAACTGGTTGGCTGGAAGGATTGATTTAGTCTAAATCCTGTTGGTCTGTAATCCACCACCAGTCTCAGATGCAGTTTGGGATGACAGACTGATTCAGTTGTAACTCAGTAATATCAGCTATCAAGCTCAGGCCCTGCTGTGCTAGACAATGAGGTTCAATTGTAATCCAATAGATCAGCCACCAGGTCAGGTGCAGCCTATTGGGACAGATTCAGATGTAAATCAATGAATCTGTGTTCAGCCACCAGGCCCAGAGGCCAGTGGGTGGGACAAACCAACTCAGTTGTGAACCAGTGAATCCACCATCAGCCACCAGGCTCAGTTGCTACTATGTGGGGGATGATTGTGTGACCCAGCTCTAAGTTTAGAGAGTTTTTAATCAGCCGCCAGGCCCGGCACTGCTGAGGGAGAAATACCTCTTAAGGTGCCAACTACTGTATCTGTGCTCAGACAGGGCAGGGTAGGAGACATTTATTTAGATGTAAATCAGAGAATTGTGATCAGGTGCCAGGCTCTGGCACTTCTGGGCAGGGCAGATTGCTTCCAGTGAGCAGGGCTATGAGAACAGTCCTACAGAAGCTGCTTGGCATAGTGCAGACCCCCTAAGTGTGGGCAATCAGGATCCCCACAGCTGTTTCCCCAATTCTCTCCTCCATGCCACTGCGGCAAATTCCCCACGCATCTACAGTCCACTCTGCCCTCCCTCTGCCGGATCCCAGGATAAGTGGGATGCAAATGTATTTTCACTGTGGTCACCCTAATAGTTCTCTGTCTCCAGGGCTCTCTCAGGCCAGCAAACTCCAAGGCTTTCCGCCCTTCTCATCTGGAGCTGCTCTACTGTTCGACATGTGGCTATAGCTGGACACCCAGCTGGGGTACTAGATCCCACCCTTCTCAGGTGGAGCCCCTGGCTCCATCCCTTCTGCTGCTGCCTTGGGTGGGGGCTCAGCCTGCCATCTTGGGTTTCCTTGATTCCTACCAGTCACATTGTGATGAAGTGTCCCTCTCTGTCCATGGTTCTAGAGCTATCTTAATGACAGCTGCCTTAATGTTGGTATAGACCTAGAAATAGATTCGTTTGACTAAGTCCAAATGTGAGCACTCAATACTGAAAGTTTTGAATAGAGCATCAAAAATTTATCTGTCTAATGGTACAATTGAACATCCCTTGCCAAAATATGAATCTTGAACTAAACCTAAGATCTCATGCAAAAATTAACTCAAGTTGGATAGCTGACTTAAAACTATATAACTTTAAGTGAAAAAACATAGGAGAACATCTTTAGAGTTAGGAGTATGCAAAAAGTTATTAGATTTGACACTAAAAGTTTAATCTATAAAAAGCAAAAGTTGATAAATTGCATCTCATCAAAATTAAAATCTGTTACCTACAAAAAGTTCACATATTTATAAGCCATGTGTTAGACAAAGAACTAATATCTAAAATACATAAAAATATTTCAAAGCTCAGTAGTAAAAATACAAACACTTGTATTAAAAATTGAGCAAAAGATATGAAAAGTCTTTTTCAAAGGCAACACAAACATTCCCTGTGGTATTGGAGCTGTTCTGTATGTAGGTGGATTATTGTGGAGAATACATGAATTTACTTATGGTATAAAATTGTGTAGAACTAAATGTATATGCACTCACAAGTAAGTACACATAATACTAGGGAAATTTGAAGAGTACCAGTGGATTGTTTCAATGTCATTATCCTGGTAATGATATTGTAATATTGTTTAGCTGTATGTTACCATGGAGGAAATCTGGGTAAGGATATACAGACTTGCTCGGGAGGTATTTGAAGTTGTAGCAGGGACACGTATTCCTGATCTGTGTGACAAAACCACTCAGGGATCTCCTGCTACCTGTTATTAGAGCAAATTTGGTGTGGCGAAGGTACACATTGGGATAATTTAACCTTTATTCTTTGGAGAGTGAGGTGTTGCCTGATTTTTCCGTGTAGAAGTCAAAGACCAAAGTCTAGTTGAAGTTGTCTGGGATATCAGTAGAGAGAAAAAGCTGCATGGAAAATAGGTCTCACTTCCTCCTTTGGGAATGGGAAGGAGGTCCTGGTTCAGGTGGACTACAGAAGCACAAGATACCTAAATGTCAGTGCTGGAATGAGTCTGTGTGCAGTGGTCCAATGCAGTGGAAAATCATTGCCCATACCAGTAAGCATTGCAGGGGAAGGTCCTCACCATACCCCAGGTGGGTTGATGGGTTATGGAGGTAAGTGGATCTCAAAGTCCCAAAGAAGCTCTTCTTTTTATTTTTATATATACATATATACATATATATATATCTTTTTTCTTTTGAGATACTGGGAGAGGGAGATAAAACCATCAATGTGAGTGAGAAACATCAGTTGGTTACCTCTCGTATGCACCTCAACTTGGGATCACAGCCAAAACCTAGGTGTGTGCCCTGACTGGGAATGGAACCATCAACTTTTGGTGTCTAAGATGGTGCTCCAACCAATTAAGCCACACTGGCAAGAGCCCAGAAAAGCTGTTCTTAAAAGAAAGAGCCAATACTTGGGGTGTCTGCTATGTCATTATTGAGTGTGAGCTTTGCAATCTTTTCCTTCTGCTCACCTGCCCATCTCTCCAACCTCAAGGTCAGAGAGAACATGGAGTGGCAAGGGAAAAGTGAAAGAAGGTAAAGAAAGTTGTAGATGGAGGTAGGATCCATCCTTCTCAACTCCCTTCTCCTCCATACCCTTACAGTTTTCGAAACCTGAGACAGGCATGAATAAGGGGAGGAGAAGCAGCTTTAAACTAAATTATAAAATCAAGTTTTGTACACAAAAATTGGACTGGTTTTTATATACCTCAGAGGTTCCAGAAAGCTTTGGTTTTGGCCTTAGATATTTTCCAAGGACAGGAAAGAGCAATAGGAAGAAAGGGGTTTGAAAGACAATGAAGAGAGAACAAAGTTGTTTTCTTTACACTTGACTGATTCTAGCTTGTTCAATAAAGTCACACACACACGCACACACACATGAGTCTGTGTGCAGTGGTCCATGGCAGTGGAAAATCATTGCCCGTACCAGTGAGCATTGCAGGGGAAGGTCCTCACCACACCCCATACATATATATATATGTATGTATACACACACACATATATACACACACACACATTTTGTTTAATATTGTAGCCTTGATATTAAAGAAAGACTATAAGTTTATGTAATATTAATAATTTATGTCTAGATGATGTTATTTCAGCTGTTTTGTATTTAGTTAATCTTTGTATATTTTCTAAATTCTACAGTGAGAACATTTTACCTTTAAAATTAGAAAGCATTTTTTTTTTTTTTTTTTTAGAAAGCATTTTAATACAATGTCAAAAGCATTTTGGATACCAATTTCAGTGGCACGACAGTATATCTAGCACTTTTTTAAGCATTTGGATACTTTGTTGTTTGGCCAGACTTCCTGGATTTGAGTAATCTGTATCTGGGAATAACAACTAATAGTAATTTTTCATCTATAATGGAAAGTTTAGGTAGACGATTGTTATTAATGTTTATTTTCAGCCCCATACTTCTTCCATATATCTCCAAATGAGAACTTATTCCATTTCCTTATATGTGCTAGTGCTGTTTTAGGTGTTGAGATTATAATGGAGAGTAAGAGTCCCTGTCCTCAAGTTCAGCTCAGTGCATCATCAGGTAAGATAATAGAGGTTTACAGATTTATGCAGTGAGTGATGCATGGGTATGTATGAGGTGTTGCAGAATCCCAGAGGAGCAGCATCCACTCCAGGACAGGGGAGGCTGGAAAGGCTATCGTGAGGAGGTAATATTTGAGCTGAGACCTGAAAATCAACAAATGGATGGAGAAGTGAAGGGGTGGAGGATGCCAGGCAGTGGAGGTATGGAGGAGGACCAAATAGATTGAAGAGGCAGTGACACACCCTGGTTCATACTGAGTGTGAAGGAACTGAAAGCGGTGGAGGTGGGTGAAGGTGGAGAACAGGGTTGAGACAACTGGTGAGCAGGCAATGGAGACTGGAGTAAGATTTTGAGAATCTGGAAAACCTGGAGGAGAGACCAATTTGAGGGCGAAGTGATTCACTTCAGAGAAGATGAAGCATTAAGCAAAGGCCATGGTGGAGGGATGAGAGGGAGACATAGTGGTGAACTTGGATGTGAAAAATGAGGGCAAGGAAGGAGGTTGACTCCAATTTTATCTATAAATGTAAAGGCAAGCCTAAGTTAACATTGATAGTGCCTTGTGCGAATGACTAAAAGGTACTCTGCCTTGGCAGATGAATGGCAAAAAGTGACTGTCCCTGGGCATAACATGATGAAAGGGGCACCTTTCTTTAAGATGCTCCAACACCTTTCAGTTCTGCTACAGACACACTGTTTGACAGGCAAGAGTGTGAATGAAATTTCAGTGCTCACTCATCACTGCAGATGTGTCTTTTGTGAAGGAAGCACATTGCAGAACCAGGCCTGGGCCTGACTGCAGTCAGATGGATGGGGTTTCTTAAAGTCTTTTGGGGTCTGCATCAGAAGAGGCTCAATAGGAGGAGAAATCCAAAGCAGCCTCAAATAAAAATGTTTTACCTCTGTTTAACTGAATTGAAACAAATTAACAATATGTGGTCTCTAATATTCAGAGCAAAAAGACAATTGTGAACTGTTATAGCACCAGCAAGTTGTTCCTTCTCCTAGTAGTTTGAGAAAAATAAGTTAATAATATTTTATTAGAAAAGTATTTTTCTCTGCAAAAAAGAGCAGTTGTTTTACTGTATTATCTCTATTACCTTTTGGGACTAGTGTTACTTCTATAGAAATGTCTCTATTTTAATAAAGGAGATTATTTAAAAAAGATAATGTGAAGAATATAAGTACAAACTTAGATTGTAAAAAATTATTCCTTTTGGAGAAATTTTTAGAATAAGACATAGTTTATCTTATAAGCTATCTTCAGATTTCCCTTAATCTTTATTTGCAGGTCAAAAACATTTTTTAAACTGTAGAACTAGCCCTAAAACCATGCCCAAATTAATTGGATAAAAATTTGATAAGGGTATCTAGCTCCAGTCATTAAGCTGAAACCCTGTAGCAGAATTCATATTATAAATAAATTTGACAACTCTAATATAAATGCTGCTTCAGCATTATATAACATTGAACCTACAGTTGGGAAGAGGTTGGAGATTGTTGGTAACTTCATCACAGATGGCAGATTGGTAATTAGGTCAATAAAAGTGGTTAATTCCCTATCTAACAGATACCATAGACTATTTTACATTAATGTTGCTTCTACTTTAATGGGAGAATCAAATTAGCTGGAAATAGTAACATAATCCTGAGTTTAAAGATGTACTCAATGGTAAGACAATTTGGAAAACAAGTGTGATAGTGTCCATAAGAGAGATTTTTTGACAACATAATTATAAGTCAACATTATTTATAACTGCTATTTAATCTTACTCAACTTTATATCTCTTGGCTAGCCCCAGTGTTTGATTGCTTCAAAAGTGTTTAAGTACTCCTTTGTGGAAAATTCATTATAATTGTATTATCATAACTGATCTGAGTCCTGCCATCTTGACTGTGGGGTTAACAACACAGAGAAATTAGGCAGTGAAGCGTCACCAGAATGTTTAGTTTGTATTCTAAGCATCTCAAGTAGTTTTGTGACCTGAAGATGACCTGCCAGATGGAAAACAATGAGAATAATTGTGATAATGAGCACTGGGATCAAAACCAAGTTGAAAGTGAACAGGAATGGCTATTTAAGATAAGATCATTGCTATCAAAAACAAATGAAATAACAAAAATATAATAAAACATCATGCCTAAAATTTAATAAGAAACAAAATAGAGGTGAAGGTTCTATTTATTAATAATTTGTTTAACAGTGAAATGTATGAACATACAGTTGAATAACATTTGAATAATATTAGAAGTTCATAAGCTATACAGGTTGCATTCAGATTTTTACCCTGTGTACCAGAGTCATAGCAATAATGCACTTAAATATATCTAACATATTGAATACACTTATTTTAAGAATGCTATTAATATCATATATCTTGTTTCTATTTGTTTATCAAGGGTCTTGCTTAAATTTTGTCATGCGTTTTGACTCATTAATTCTGAGACTGTTAGCCAATGAGATTTGAATGTATGCAATAGTGGCAAATTGTAGTGCCTCTCTTTCTCATAATGAAGTAATTTTTATGCATTTGATGTTTACAGTCATTTAAAGTCATTCTTTTTGGTTATCAAATTGTTCTAGGTCAGTATGTAATAAATAGTAGCAACCCTTTATTTTAGAGACCATATAACAACTTCACTTTGGTGCCGACCTGCTCTTAGTCTCTTTGTCAATCTAAGACCAATAAACCTCTTTGACTAGTACTGGAAATAAATTCATTCCCATACATATTTTTAAAATTACAAAATTAGCCCAGGCTGGTGGCACAGTGGATAAGGCGCCGGCCTATGAACCCAAAGGTCGCTGGTTCGATTCCCCAGCCAGAGCACATAACCAGGTTGCAAACCAGGTCTCCAGCCAGGTCCATAGCTGGAGGCAGGTGAAAGGCAATCATACATTGATGTGTTTCTCCCTCTCACCCTTCCCCTCTCTCTGAAAATAATAAATAAAATCTTTTAAAAAATTACAAAATTATTAAAAGTAGAGGTAATGCCAGCAAGTTAACACACATTTTTTAAATTCTTGGAAAGGTATTTGTGATTGTTTAGTTATAATTTTAAATAATTAATATGAAAATATTAATATGGAAAACTTGAACAAAGGCAAATTGTATTTTTTTAAGCCACCAGCCAGGGCTGCAAATACAATTATTTATTTATTTATTTTAAAAGATTTTATTTATTATTTTTAGAAAGAGGGGAAGGGGGAGAAGCATCAATGTATGGTTGCCTTTCACCTGCCTCCAGCTACAGACCTGGCTGGAGACCTGGCTTGCAACCTGGTTATGTGCCCTGGCTGGGGAATCAAACCAGCAACCTTTGGGTTCGCAGGCTGGTGACTTATCCACTGTGTCAACAGCCAGGGCTTAAACTTACATTTTCCTGAATCTCATCAGCAGTCTGAAATCTCTTCACTTTCAAAGGTGATTTGAATTTTGGGGAAAGCTAGAAGTCACAGGGTATAAAATCTGGGCTGTAAGGGAGCTGAGTCACCTGGGTGATTTGATGTTTTATCAGAAAACTGGGCAGGAGACCTGATGCATGGGCAGGCATGTTGTCATGATGAAGCTGCCAATCGCCAGTTGACTGACCATAGCTGCAGCCTTCTGAATTATCAGAACAGTTTCCATGGAGGAATGTTCAAGCTTTACACACACACAAAATTTTTTTTAAAGATTTTCATTATTTCCAGAGAGAGGAGAAGGGAGGGAGGCAAGAGATGGAGAGAAACATCAATATATGGTTGTCTTTCACTTTCTTTCAGCTACAGACTTGGCTGCAGACCTGGCTTGAAACTGGTGATGTGCCCTGGCTGGGGAATTGAACCAGTGACCTTTGGGTTCACAGGCCAGTGCCTATCCACTGAGCCACCAGCCAGGGCTGCTTTACACAAAATTTGATGCAGATTCATTGCTCTACTTCCTTAGTCATTTTGAATGTGAAAGCCACACCGTACACATGCTCGCTTAATGGCGTCTACTGCCTCCTTTGACTAGTATAGTGAAGTCATCATTGTTCATGTATGTGCATTCCAGTCCGCTCTCCTTGGCTGCAGGTTGCATTGATGTCATGCAAACCATTCTTGTTATATTAACAATGCCTTTCTTTGAACAGCCCTCATATTTCTATAGAAAATAGTTTATATATGTTTTAGTCACTGCACCCAGTAAGATGCAAAGCTACAATTTGAACATGTTTTCATTACATTAGCATTGGCAAATCTAAGTTTCATCATATTTTAAATTTGGAACATTAGCTTTTTTTAAGAACTAAAAAAATAACAGTGAACAGTGCCATATATACATAAGAGTGCTATACATATATATAGCACTCTTAGAGGTTAAAGCATGTAAAAGTAAAAAAAATTCTAGATTTTGATTTTATTTTTCAATAGATGTTAAGCTAAATTGTATTCTCATTTTCTTATAATAAGATTCAATGGGAAAAGAGAATTCTCATAGTAATTTGTTCAGTTCTCTAATAAGAGTGAGGCATACCTATGCATTCATTTGTAAAGACATAATTAAAAATTCATTTGGCCTGTAAAGAATGCTTTATGTAAGTGGAATGATCGCAAAAATAACATTTTATGGTGAGGTTTTGGTTGAGCGGGAAGAAGACTGGACCTGGATGCAGAAAACCTTGTTTCAAATCTTGGCTCAGCTTCTTTGCCTAGCTTTGTGAATTTGGGCAAGGAATTTAACTCATTAAAACTCCCAGGCACATAGAATGATTCATCTGCTTATAATTGAAATTTGTATGTGTATGTAAAAACTGAACAAGGAAGTCTATGTGAAAACCCTTAATTGTAAAGAGCAATTTTATTATTGTTACACATAATAATATGCATTTTTTATGTTTTATGTTTTCCTTATGTGCCAAACATTATGCTGTGTACCTTATTTCATTTAATTCTCAAAACAGTTGTACTCAGTAGGCATTGTTAACATCCCTGTATGATAAATGACAAACGGCATTGCTCAGAAAATGGTGCCTTTAGGTCTGATGCTTTAGCAAATATTCTAGTATCTAATGCAGTTCTTCTCAGTCATTTTAGAAGTATTATTCTAATGACTAAGTTATTCAGAAGAATAGTAATTATCTGAATATCTTTTCTATTTTGGGAGCTTATTTTCATTTCATTTTAAAATGCTGACCTTAAACAAATAGATATTTCTCCAGCAAAATGAATTTATTCAGGGACAACAAAGAACTGCAGTTCAGTATATCAGGCTAGAGACTTCTCATGAGCTGGTAGATGGCAGTCTGTTATTGGCTGAGCTGTTTCTGGACAAAAGAGAATCTTTTCTTATTATTGACTAGCTTGTCAAGTAGTATTTCTTCCTGTTGGAGTCAGTAGTGTGTGTTGAGTGACAGGTGGGTGACTCCATTTTAAATGTTGTTCCTGTTTATTAGTTTTTACAGTATATTAGCTGTACATTTTCAAGTTGGTCAAGAATGGGAATAGCCTTCCTTCTAAATATGTGACTAACCTTATAGATAGATTCCTTTGTGCATCACTTAATCTAATAATATGGAAATCCCATATCCTTGACTATGTGTGTGCATGTATGTGTGCTTGCATGTGTGAGATAGAAATCGAAGCACTGTTTGATAAATTGTAAAATTGGGTGCCCTGGCTGGTAGCACAGTGGATAAAGTGCTGGCCTGCAAACCCAAAGGTCGCTGGTTTGATTCCCACCCAGGGCACATAACCAGGTTGCAAGGCAGGTCTCCAGCCAGATCCGTAGTTGGAGGCAGGTGAAAGGCAACCATACATTGATGTCTCTCTCCCTTCCCCCCTCTCTAAAAATAATAAATAAAATATTTAAAAATAAATTGTAAAATTGAGAAATAGTGAATACAGATTTGTATAGCTCATTGGTGATTTAAATCATATTGCTAAAAATAGCAAGTATTAAGTACTCAACTTTCATAGGTTTTGTTACTTGTAGTCTGAGAATGGTGCATATAAGGGTTCTGGAAAAGCCATACAGTTCAAGCCTCTAATTTTATAAAGGGGGAAAATGGGATGTGAGAATTTAAGTAACTTTTATAAAGTCAAATGAAAGCTTATTAGCTGAAGTTGGTTGCATATAAAGGAGAAAAAAAATGATTGACATGCCTGGGAAGTTTGGTTTGTGCTAAAGAAAAAGAACATACACCCTTTTTGCTTTTTTTCAGTGTTTACCAGATGACATTTGCCATTTTTGTACCTAATGGCCACTTTTTGATTAATTTCAGCAAAGCCAGCTACTCTTGAGATGTGGCATATGTACATCTCTTTTTGAATTAATTTTTGTGGATCTACTTTGATTTTGTGGTTTGGAAAGGCTACAAGTCATTGTTTATTTGGGGGTCATGAGGCAGCAAGATGAGGAATGAGACTTGATTTTGGAGTGAGAAGACTGAAGTTGTATCAATTCTTTCTGCATTTCAAGACATCTTTTGTAAAATGTGAATGCTCTGCTTTACCCACTACTATTGTCCAATTAAAAGGAGAGATTATACAAAAGTCCTTTGCAAAGTATAAATTAATTTTTCTTTTGAATTTTTATGGAGGCTAGCTATGTGATCTTGGCAAGTTATTATTTCACTTATTTTAGCATCAATTTCCTTTTTCCCATGTGACAGGGTTATTTTGAGTAAAATTGAAATAGTGCGTTTAAAGTATGTAATGTACAAACAACATTGCTTCATATGTAATAGTCATATATTGTAGATTGAGTGTAGAAATGGCCTCAAATTTTCATTTTTCAATTAGGCTTTCCTGTTTAGAGGTAGAATCTGTTTCCCCTCGCTTTGAGACTTGTTTTGTTCAGCAGGGGGCTGTTCTCAGGTCTGTTTCCAACCAGTTTTTAAAGACCTCATGTGTGCTCCTCTCTCTCTGGATTCCTACTGCCACCATCGCATATGCCTGGAAACACCCCAGAGAAAATGAGATGGGCACAGAGAAGAACCCAGTAACCCCAGACAGTCCTTGCCATTCGTCAGATGCGTGATGAGCTCCTGACACTGGGCTTCCCAGCTGACACTTGTAAAAGTCATTTTAGATTCATTAAAGAAACTGGTTGTTATTTTAAACCACTACCTCTAGCAAGAACTACCTGATAATGTACAAAAGCCAAATGGTTAGCATTAATATTGTTCTTAGGATTTCTATATGTAATCAATTTCAGGATAATGATTACTTATGCTTGGGAACATTATTTTGGCTTGGATATCGTCTATATAAGCTTATGAATTTACACATCCACAGAACAAAACAAAAAAATTGGAGAGATAATAGAGTTATTTATGTTATGTAAAAGTATGTAAACAGTAAATGCATATGGTTTAAGGTAATGGGTGATTAGTTCAACCACTTAACCCCTCCCAGAAATGTCTAATTATTCTGAGATTGTCTCTTGGGTTAGTCATTAACCTGAACAATGCTGCTTGGAAGCAAATCACCCTCCCCTCCTCTCAGTCTCTCTCTCCCTTCCTCCCCCAAGCAAGGCAAGAATTTTAAGTGCTTTAAAAAATATTCTCCTGGCATCTTTAGTAAAGACATTAACCAACACTTTTAGCATGACCTTGGGAACATATTAAGTGAAACTTCTTTAGAATTCATCATATATATTTATTAATTTTCAAGACCCCAGATTCCTTTGTGTTCTCTTTTTTTAATTTATTATTATTATGAACATTTAGTTAATTGCAAATATCTGTGTGAGGAAATTTCTCAGTTGCTTCAACAAGAAAAGGAAATGAATGATACATTGAGCTTTGCCTGTTAAAATTTGGCATTTAAAGTGTTTTTCACCAGAGTGCATACTTAAGCAAATATATTTACATATGAAGGTATATACTTGTCCAATTACTTTATCCCTGTTACTTGTGGTGCTTTAGATAAGAGCATGTTCTTTCACTGCAATCTTCTTATTCAATTAACTTTGTTTTCAAAAGTTGTAAAGATGAAAGCACTCCGGATGTTAAATATCATTTAAATATTAGATTAAGTGCCTCTTAAGTGTTACATTGGAAGGCAGTAGGAAAGAGAAATAGGTGTGCAATATGGAAGCCGCAGGCATCTTAATGGCACTCTTACATTTTTGGATGGCTTCTTTGTATAGAATCACAAAGAGCCATTCTCTGCTGTCCCCAGGGATTTCACAAGAGTAGAATTTAAAAGAAATGATCTTAGGTAACAACAGAAAGGATCTGGGAGTGTATAATTTATTCATTCAATATAAATTAATGTTTATTGGGGGCTTACTGTGTAAGACCCTGTTCTAAGTGCTTAGCGTAGAGGAATGACAAGACAGAAAAAAAGTCTCTGAAGTCCTGATAATGTCCATTCTCCTTTGGAGGATGTCTTACAAACTCAACCCCAGATGTACTTCTTTTCTGGCCCCTGGACCATCTCCTTCCTTATGGAGTTACATAATAAAAATTGCAGTAGGTATTAGGGAAACTGCCGATGATGCTGCAGGTATTATTTGCAGCATCAGACTGCATTATCTGAGGCTCCTGATTGTCAATTCTTCATGAGAAAAATGGCTAGAGATGTTTAGACACAGTTCTTTCACTCTACACTGAAGACCTTCTGAATAACTTTTTCATTCAGTGGAGTATTTTTTCGGTAAATAATTTCTTAGCTTATTCAAACAAAATTTCTTGTTTCTGGGCCATGGCAATTCATCTCCTGATGATACTCTCTTTTTAGTTTGTTTCCATTGAAAATAGAAAATTGATTATCCCTGGCCTTCTGTTTCTATTTTATCATTTGAAAATTTGCATTTTCTGGTATACTCTCATTTCATTAATAAAATAAATGGAGACCTGCCTTCCCTCCTCCAAACCAGGAAAGAAAAAGTTTACAAAGAGAATATGTTCAAAGTAAAAGGCTTTGCAATTTTACTATAAAATAGGACATATAATAGCATAAAGGATAATACAGTGTACCCAGATACAGCCTACTAAATAAAACATAGCTAATAGAATGGCGTAGCCTCTGCAGACACTTTTCTTCGTTTTATAATTTATTTTTATTGCGTGTGTGTGTGTGTGTATGTGTGTGTGTGTGTGTGTGTTTTGATTACAATGTGGTGATTGCAGGGGAAATAAGGGGACTAAATGATGTAATGGAAAATGAAATTTTACATTTCTTTCCCATTTATGTTTTTTCTGCTAATATGGCATATTTCACATTCTTGGTTATTGTTTTTTAGTTCCTAGTTATATATTGTATTTTATTTTGCCCACATAAAAATTTTGCTCAAATTTCTTATTTGGACTTATTATTTTATTTATCCTAAGTAGGTGTCACTTTTTTTTTTTTTTTTAAGATTTTGTTTATTATTTTTAGAGAGAGGGGAAGGAAGAGTGGCAGAGAGGGAGAGAGACATCAATGTATGGTTGCTTTTCACCTGCCTCCAGCTGGGGACCTGGCTGGAGACCTGGCTTGCAACTTGGTTATGTGCCCTGGCAGGGGAATCAAACCAGCAACCTTTGGGTTTACAGGTTGGCACCTTATCCACTGTGTCACCAGCTAGGAGGTATCACTTTTTTTTAATAGAGAAGTAAATAGTTATAGTTTTATATTTTACTATAGTTGGAAGGTGTGCTAATTTTGGTGGCTTATTCTTTCATGTTTAATTAAAGTTATTGAAATGGTAGTTAAAAATGTAAAATATATCATTTTCTGGCAAATATAAAATGCTAGAAATTTGGCTTCCAAAAGTACTTACCCATAGCCATAGATAATTGATTTGCAGACTACCATTACCTGAAGAAGAAAGAAACAAGGAAGGGAGAAAAGAAAGGAGAAAGGAAAGGAAAGGAAAGACGGAAAGAAGGATGAAATGCATAATTTCTTTCTTTGGTTGGCCAACATGTGGGATGTTTAAACCAAAGGAGATTAATCCTTTGACCCATATTTGATTCACATGCTGGCTTTCATACAGAGAGGTCATTGGTCAGTCTTTCTTCCTGTTAAGAACTGTTTAGCTGATTGTCAGTCACCCTGGGCAGTGCTAGTCTTCATAATGGTAGAGATTACCTTTTCTAGCCTGGCCTCTCTTTCAGCTTTAAATTTTTCCTTTTCTACATCTGGGCACTCCAGCTGGCTTCTGAGTTTATAGTATTGGCTGTTAATTGGGCCTCCAGTGGGAAATCTGCTTCTTGACAGTGACCTGCTATACCTAGGACTTGGATCCTGCATCCTGTTTACATCTAGATGGCTATTATGAGATCTTACCTTTTGACTGGCTCATGCCAATCTGACAAAATGAGATGTGTTCCTGAAAAGTTATGTTTACAGTAATGTTTTAAAATGCAGTAGGGTACTTGTTATTTAAAGGCTACTGGTAATGAATGTTTTATAAAATGAGACTTTATCACATGGCAAATTGTAACACTTGTCTCCAAATTCCCCTTTTTTTGTTTCTTCTTGTATTGTTCACTAAAACCCTTTGCATCTGGGCAAGTTTAGGACCATTTTGTATGGCCATAAATGCTTGTGCTGTACAATTTTAGGGATTACCACTCCCAGACACCACAGTGTCAGGAGCCATACTCAAAACTGCGTGGTGTTTCAGAACAGCTTTTACCTTTACTTCAACCTGAGTTTAATAGTCATTTCTGTTAATTTGTCTATTTTTCTTTTGATGTCCATGGTAATATAAAGCTTTTTTTTTTTCTTTTTTCTTTTCCCTCTTTTCCTTAGGGAAATAAAATGTAGGCCATCGCAAGGTTGCTTGCCCTGGGTTTGTCACGTTGTCTAGCTCTGAAAGCTCATGATCCCGTCAGTAAAAAACCCTTCTTCAGTCTGATTTGTTTGGTCATTTCTGTTATACCGGAAACTTCAGATATTTGCATTTATATTTTTATTATTTATATTCATATTTATATAGCAGTTACTTTGCTGCTACAAATGCAAAGTACTCTCCCAGTAGATGTTGATAATGCTTTCGTGCTCTTAGGGAGTAAGTTATACCCAAAACCACCATGTCAGGAGAGTAAAATCTAATAAAATGGATAATGCGCCAACCAATGTTACAAAATTCAGTCTTTGAAAAACATTTCTAGTCTGTTTGTTGTTGTTGTTTCCCTTTATTTCTTCCCTGGTTGCTGTCCTCTAGCCTTAAATGCTGTCTTGACAACATCATTAAGCATTTGCACCAGTGGTTCTACTCTCTCTACCTATTGTCCCTTTAACTATTTATTAAAATAGAAATGGTGGGTAGAAACGATAGAAATGGACCAGATATTTCCAGAAATCCTCAGGGTACCCCAACTCCCTTCTGCGAAGGAATAATTTCTTAATGAGAGGAAGGTGTGTGTGGGGAAAGATGGTAGAAACTTTGAAAAACATGTGCCCATATATAAAAAACACAGTTTGAAGAAGCAGAAAAAAATTTAGCTGCGATTTTTGATGTGTAGAAGAAAGGGGGCCACACACTAACTCTGACAAGCTTAAGGGAGGCCTGTGAAGCAGCCTTACAAACTCAGACCTAAAGTCACCACAAAGGATGGTCTGAACTGAAAACTTAGTAACTAAGAGCAGGTCATGGTGGGTAGTTATGTCTTAGGCCGGTATTTTTCCTAACAAAGGTCGATCTTTACCTTAATAGAGTCTGTTTGTTGCATTTTGTATCTATGATAACATAACTTTGGGATGTCAAATTTCCTTTTTCTGGACTCCTCAAAGCACCAGGGGGAGACCATACATCCCTCATTGCTATTGTTATTATGCTATTTATTGACTATTAATTATTCTTCACCCACCTGTGTAAAAGGGTCTGTCATTTTACTTGATATTCAATCCCACAGGTCCCCCGCCCCCTCTTTGCTTTCTCCTGCCTCCCTAATTTACCACCAAAGGATTTCTTGTAACTCTTTTATGATTTCTCTTTCATTACAATATGTAAAATAATGTTCTAAAATGCCATTCTCTGGGGCATTTTTCAACCCATTGAGGTTTTGCTTTCCGACATTTGTCGTCAGTTTGGCCCCAAACTAACAAAAATTCTCTCTAGGTTTGAATGTTTCTTAACATTTACAGTGACATAGGACAATGAGAGAGTACAGGAGAGACATAGGATTTACATAGTCTTTTGCATGCTACAATAGTCTTAGTTTGGAATTACTGGTTTATTAGACCGTGTTGACTTGGAATCTAGGATAATGTCTGTAAGGTCTAAAACTTGGAAGGATATGCATTCTTCCAAAGCTGAAAATATGTATAACCTCTCATATATAATGTGGTAAAACCTATACCTAGTAAAAGCCATGTAGTCTAGGAGATATGTAGTTGCATTCTTGTTCATCTAGTTCTATAGGTTCAAATAATGTCTTTTAAAAGGGATGGGAAACAGAAGTAAAAAATATACCAGATGTTTTTGTTTATTTTCCATTTTTATGTTTGTGTGGAAGAAAGAGAGAGAAAAAAATGTGTGTGTGTACATGTGTGCATGTGTGTTTCCTGGTGCTGAGATAAATGAATGAAAGTTCAGCTATACGACTCTTTCTCTCCCCACACCCATCTATGGGGCCCCCTGCACTTTACTGATGCCTTCCTCCTACCAACTTACCTCTTGATTCTTTTGCATTACATATTCATCCACATTTATGGAATAAATATGTTTTTCAGTGTTACTTAACTGAGCTGCTCCTTTTAAACTATTATCTGATTGAATTAAAAAATTTGATTTTGAAACAAAATTATCATAGAATGTCAAGTGAATATTAAACTGTGATGCCTGGGGTCCACTTTATTCTATACTTTAAGACTTTATTGTAATTTATTGTGGAACTGTACATCAAAAGTGTGTATTCATTCATGCTTCTATTTAGCATGTATAGTATATTCAAGAAGTAATACATAGCATATATTAGTATTCAGAAGTAAATGCTCTCAATGGTCAGGAAATAAGAATGTTTTCTTGCAAAGCAAGCATACCTGGCATCTAAAAATGACACTTGCCTCTGTTAAGAGGCATTGGACGATAGACTCATGGAGTAAGGAGTCAATCAGGTATGTATAATATCACATAAATAATCAAGAATGCTTTATTTCTGATAGAATTTTAGATTCAGAGTAAAAAAGGAGCATTTTTATCTTGTCAGTTCCCTAAGTGATAAGACCAATATCTTTGATAACTAAGTGATTTGGTCCTTCCCTATGTCAGCAGCCTCAACTAACTACCAACAGTACCCTGAGTCTAGTCACAGACGCCTTCCTTTGGCTGCATGAATGCCCTGCATCTTTGTTCTTGGGGACTTTGCTGCTTTTTTTTCCTCTTCCTGGGTGGCTCTAAATGTCTGTTTCATTAATCCTAGCACATCCTGAACTCAGCTCAAAAGTGCTTATCCGAAGAAGTTTTCTTTACTGCTACCTGGCTGGATCAGCTTCTTCTAGGTATCTTTTATAACTTGTAACACAATGGAAGTTAAAAATACATGTGAATCAATTGCTTACTGTATTTCTTGCTAGAATAAAAGATAATGACTAGACTACAGTGATCACTTTTATGTTAGTTTTTCATCCCTCACCCCATGCTTGGTGTATTGATGCCACCTAGTTGGTGCTTGGTACATACTTGTATATTAATTGAATGAATAAGTAGATTGATAAATGTATGAATGTATAGATGAATTCAAGGCTAGAACAATGGAGAAGGAAAGGGTATAGAACAGGAAAAAAGGATCAGAGAAAAGAAGAGATATAATAGAAATACCAAAGGTGTGAGAGATGGTGGGAGGTAATGGTAGATGTTCAATTCTTAGAAATTATATTTAAAAGGACTTAAGGGTGAAGGTATGTATGGAGGTTGGTCAAAAGAAGAGAAGGGGATAATATTTGCTTTTATAATTTTAACTTAGTCAAGCAGTATTTCCTTGGCATTTGGTACTTAGTATCACTTTTCAACAAGATGACACTGGAACTATATTCATCACATTTCTTGTTTTTTATAGGGCTTTTAGCAGGTAGACCTGACTTCTTTACCTAAAAATTTCAACAGAATAAGAATACCTAAAATATTCCAGTTTTTTCTTATATGAAATGGTAGAAGCCATAATTTCCAGTGTAAGGTTGGTGTGATTTTGTAAGTATGTAGTTCATTGTATAGGAAAAATTGCTTTGTTTCCTGGAAATGACATAGAATTAATCATTGATGCTATTATATTTATTAATGAATTTATTTTTTATTTACAAGCACACTTACAATATCACTTTCTTTCCCATGGGAAAGACATAGACAGATTAGTACCCTTCTAGTATTTGTTCCAAAGAACTAAAACTGCTGACCAATACTTCAGTGCCCTTTCCACTGACTGTCATTTATTTGTGTTGGACACGTCCATTAACTGTTGACATTTTATGTGGCTGTGCTGAGTTAGGTGTGGCCCTCAGCTAACCGGCTAGGGTTAAAACTGTCTTCTTTGTCATTCAGTTAAAGATTTTTTTAATTCCGATTCCTGTTTGTCAGTCAAATTCTAATTTTTGCCTTCAGGGAATGGAATTGATAACTCCGTTTTTCTTACTACTGCTGGTTCTTGTCAGTCTGTCAGAAAACAAAAGATATAATATGTTTTATAATGAAAATTTAAAGTTGTATTGAAGTTTGTAGAAATTCCAGTTACGTTGTTATATAACATCTGTCCCTTTAACTTGGCAATTGTCTCATCTTCTGCTCGTCCTAGTAACATTCCCTGGGGCTGCAGTTCTTAGTAACAAATTATTATGCTTTCACTCCTTTCCTAGGTGCCAGGTTTCCTGCAAGGAATGTAATTAGTTAAACTCTTTCCTATGCATATAAATACATAAGGACAGATAAACAAGATTATGCAGTCTGCATACTCAGCCCCTTTGTTTATTTTGGATGTCATAGGGGCAGACCAGTGCTCTTAGTCCTAATCATACAGCTGTTGTGTGGGTTGTGTGGAGGGGCAGGTATAAGGGCAGTGTGGCCAAGGCCAAGGCAAAGGCAGAGAAACACATGGCTTTGGAATATGTCTGGTTATTTTACCACCTTTCCTAACTAGCTGTCTTTCAGCTGTTGACACATCAATTGCAGTCTCAATAAGACTCATCTGTTTTTGAGAATATCAGGGTAGAAACTGGGTGAGAGAAGATGACAGAAAAGGCAGTACTGAGGCAAGGTGACCTTCACCAAGTTGCTATTTTCTGAGATCCCTATTTTTCTCATGTGTAAAATGAAAATAAATCATAATCAATATTGTCATAAAGATCAAATGAGACAATAATGTAAAAGCCTAGAACTTTCTAGGTGCATAATAAATATTTGTCCCTCATGCAGAAGGTTTTGGATGGAGTATATGAATATCAAGGACTTGGTGCCAAGCCTGGTTCATAGGAAATGCTGTCAAGATTCCTAAATGAAAACTTAGATGTGGTGGCTACTGCTTGTGGCTTTAGTTCTAGACCTTCATGAAGAAAATGGTTGAACAAAAAGTTCAGAGAGAAGGGAAAGTAGAATTCTGTGACAGAATTTTTTCTTTTTTTAAAGGGAGAGAGGCAGAGAGGGAGAGAGATATCAATGTATGGTTGCCTTTCACCTGCCTCTAGCTATGGACCTGGCTGGAGACCTGGCTTGCAACCTGATTATGTGCCCTGGCTGGGAATCAAATCAATGACCTTTGGGTTCACAGGCCAGCACCTTATCCACTGTGCCACCAGCCAGGACTGTGACAAAATTTAAATTTAATCTCAAAATTTTTTTGAGATTTTTTTCTTTGAAAGTATCAGATATCTTTTAAAAGAAAAACTCTCAGGATTCATGATGTCAGGTTGATTACGATTAGGCTGTGTATGCTCTGAGAGGATGTCATGCCTTAGAGGTGAATTTTAATGCAGATGCTCAAAGTATTCAATGAAGTACTTACATGGACATGGACAACAGGTGGGATTGACTTTGGGGGGAAAGGGTGGGTGGGGAGGGGGACAGAGGGGAGCAAAAAAGGGATGGATGTAATACAACAACAATAAAATTAAAAAAAAAAAAAAAGTACTTAATGTCCTAGAAGTAGGGAAAAACCTGTTTTTTCAAGGAACAGAATCAGAACTCCATATACTCATATTTTCTTTTGTTTTTAAGTACATTTTATTTGTATGCTATTATAGTTGTCCCAATTTTTCCCCTTTGCCCCCCTCAATGTGGCACCCCCTTCCCTCCAGCAATCCCCTGTCCCTTAGTTCATATCCATGGATCATGCATTTCAGTTCTTTGGCTTCTCTATTTCCTGTACTATTCTTAGCATCCCCTTGTTTATTTTGTTCTGACCAATTGTGCTTCTTAATCCCGGTACCATTTTCCCATTCTCCTCCCTGCTTTCAGGTGAGAACCCTCCAGATGGTCTCTATATCTATGATTCTGTTCCTCTTCTGGTTGTTTGTGTAGAATTTTTTAAAAAAGATATTGATAGTTGTGAATTTGTGGCCTTTTTAATGCTCATGGTTTTGAACTTCTTTTTCTTAAATAAGACCCTTTAACATTCCCTGTAATAATGGCTTGGTGATGATGAACTCTAGCTTTACCTTGTTTGGGAAGCACTTTATTTGCCCTTCTATTCTAAATGATAGCTTAGCTGGATGGAGTTATCTAGGCTGTAAGTCCTTGCTTTTTATCACTTTGAATACTTCTTGCCAGTCCCTTCTTGCCTGTAAAGTTTCTTTTGAGAAATTAGCTGATAGTCTTATGGAAATTCCTTTGTAAGTAACTCTCTTCTTATCTCTTGTTGCTTTTAAGATTCCTTATCTTTCATCTTTGGCATGTTATTTATGATGTGTCTTGATGTGGTCCTTTTTGGGTTCAACCTCTTTGGGACTCTGTGCTTCTTGGACTTCTGTGTTACCTTTGCCAAATTAGGAAAGTTTTCTTTCAGTATTTTTAAAGTAAGTTTTCATTTTCTTGCTCTTCCTCTTCTCTATCTGGCACCCCAATGATTTGGATGTTGGCATGTTTGAAAATATTTGAGAGTTTCCTAAGCTTATCCTTCTTTTTGAATTCTTGTTTCTCCTTTTTGTTCTGATTGAATGTTTATCTGTTGCTTATGTTCCAAATCATTGGTTTGAATCTTGGCTTTAATTCCTTCTCTGTTGGTTTCCTGTGGATTATTCTTTCTTTTAATTAATTTATTGTTGTTGTATCACATTTATCCCATTTTCCCCCATTGTCATCCCCTGCCACACTTCCTTATCCCCTCTCCCACAGTCATTCTTACATGTTGTCCATGTCCAGGGATCATTTACACTAGTTCCTTGATTAAACTGTTTCCCTTCTTTGTCTCTTTCTACCCTTCCTCCCACCCCCCTGTTCTTCACAATTAAAATCTGTCCCTTATTTCCATGCCTCTGGTTCTGTTTGTTTGTTTTGTTCATTAATCATCTGTATTAGGTGAGATCATATGGTATTTGTCTTTCACAAACTGGCTTATTTCACTAAGCATAATACTCTCCAATTTCATCCATGTCATCCCAAAAGGTATGAGTTCCTTATTTCTTTCTGCTGTGTAGTATTCTGTGGTTTTTGGATCTATTCTTTGACTGATGGGCACTGTTTCCAGCACTTGGCTATTGAGAATAGCGCTGCTATGAACATAGGGGTATATAGGTTCTTTTTTTTTGTTTTTTTTTTAATGTTTTTTGTTTTTTTTTTTAAGATTTTATTTAATTATTTTTAGAAAGAGGGGAAGAGAGAGAGGCAGGGAGGGAGAGAGACAACAATGTATGGTTGCTTTTCACCTGCCTCCAGCCACAGACCTGACTGGAGACCTGTTTTGCAACCTTGTTATGTGCCCTGGCTGGGGAATCGAACCTGTGACCTTTGGGTTCGCAGGCTGGCACCTTATCCACTGTACTACCAGCCAGGGTATAGGTTCTTATGAATTGGTGTTTTAGGGTTATTTAGGTATAACCCTAGTAGTGTAATCTCTGGATCCATAGGCAGTTCAATTGTTAGTTTTGGAGGAAATTCTATACTGTTTTCCATAGTGCCTGGACCAGTATGCATTCCCATCAGCAATACACCAGGGTTTGCTTTTATACACATATTCACCACCACTTGTTGTTTGTTGATTTGTTAATGATGGCTATTCTGACAGGTGTGATGTGGTATCTCATTGTGGTTTTAACACGCATCTCTCTGATGGCTAGTGATATTGAAGCATTCTTTCATATGCCTATAGGCCCTTTGTATGTCCTCCTGGGAAAAGTGTCTGTTCAGGTTCTTTGCACATTTTTTAATTGGGTCTGTCTCCTTGGTGTTGAGCTGCATAAATTTTTATATATTTTGGAGATCAAACCTTTTCTGAGGTATCATTGAAAAATATGTTCTTCCATAGAGTTGGTTCCCTTTTAATTTTGATGGTGTTTTCTTTCTTTCTTTTTTGATTTTTAAAATAATATATTTTATTTATTTTGCTATTACAGTTGTCTCAGTTTTGCCCCTTTTGTCTCCCCCTCCACCCATTACCTCATTCCCTCCAGCAACGTCCCCCTTAGTTCATGTCCATGAGTCATTCATATAAGTTCTTTGGCTTCTCTATTTCCTTTGTTCTTCTTCTTCTTCTTCTTCTTCTTCTTTTTTTTTTTTTTAATTTT